>JAAALK010000285.1:36708288-36881581 GCA_019279435.1 Zizania palustris | reverse complement strand
TGTCTTTTAACCATTCGTTTATCATAGACACGTCGCACCCGGTTATTTATAGCCCAGGTTGATGTAAAATTCATTACGACTTGCTTGTTGTTTCCGCGGTGCTTCGTCCCATGTAATTAATATAGCCTGTCCGAGATGGACTAGTACTCTACATCGAGGTCAGGAGCACACACTCAATGATGGCAGCCATGGAGATGGAGATTGCCATGTGAAAAAGGCTATGCTATATCACAGTTAATATGATTTCCTGTGATGCTTTCTTATGTTCTTATTATTCTATTCTTGCATGTTTCTTGTGCGCTAGGGACGTTACAATGCTAGAGTAGTTTTCCCTCAGAAAATTAATTGTTGATGCTCTTCCCAATAGCTGCACCCACCAGGGTTCATGCTCATTGATAGTGGGTTTGTCAAAGCAAGGTGCTATCTTTTATCTCGACCAGTTGGAGCGAATGTCGGACTTCTGCACGCATAGTGTTGGTTCACTTAACAAGACTATCAAAATGGTTTTGAGCCATGGAGCATAGGATTTGGGGTCGAGCATTGAATGCTTCTCCAACGACAAGAGTCACATACAATGTGATTAGCAAGGAGCTGCTTACCTATATCAACTGGCTTCTAGCAATGATGCCAAATCTCACTAGGAGATAGCATGGCCATGGATCTTGCGCCACTATTAGTCATGAGAGGGAAAGTGACTGGTTTAGATAGTGGAACATCTTTTATTGGATAGAATATAAACAATGTGTTGGGGGAATAAGTTTTCCCTTGAACAGGGGCCAAATGACGTCAGTCTCTGACAACCTTCGGTCCGGAGCCCAACACTGTCGAAGCCTGTTCCTTTCTGAAGAAGCTATTTCCAAGTCCCAAGGTGCACTTCGAAGCCCTCTGGAGCGAAGCCTCCGAACCCCTTTGGATCCCTCCAGAGCGAAGCCCTCAAGATCCCTTAAAGTTTGACAGAAGCTAAGTCTCAGGCTAACTTCGAAGTTAGCCTCCGGGCCTTGTTCGGAGTTAGCCTCCGGGCATTGTTCGGAGTTAGCCTTCGAGCCTTGTTTGGAGTTAACCTTCAGGATCTGATTCGGAGTTAACCTTCGAGCTCCCTCCGGAGCTCCTCAGAGCCAGTCTTCGGACCCTTCCTAGCCAATTTAAAGTTAAGTCTTCGAGACCCCAGTTCGGAGCCCTAGTTCGGAGCCCCAGTTCGAAGCCCCGGTTCGGAGTATACTTCGAAGCCCACTTCGGAGTGTACTTCGAAGCCTCCCTTGCAACCTCCGCCTGAAGAGCTCAGGCCCCAACTCCGAACCCAGCAGATATCTGCACCTCGCTACAGTGTAGAAGCCATACCAGGGGCCCCTCCATCCCTAGTATGTCGTTTAGCTGGTCAAGAAGTGATGTTGTCTGATACGTCTATAAAGCTGTCAAGCACTTTTGTATAGTAGCTAGCTCCTTTTTCCCTTTATGCTCCTACGAGCCTACGACTTGTAGAAGGTATTTTGGTATTTTCCTTTGGCCTGCGTGCCTATAAAAGTAGGGCCAAGTCCTTGTAACAGGATAGCTTCTCCATGGCCATGAAACCCTGGAGTTCACTACATCACACCGAGGCATACCATGCCAAATCCACCACAACTAGACGTAGGGCTATTATCCCCTAGGGGAGGTCCGAACTAGTATAAATCCTTTCTCCCTCTGAGAGAACCCATCGAGGTTCATTTTACACACCATATACACACATACAAAACATGTGCTGTAGCTAACACAATTGCTACAACACATTGCTTAGTGCTAAACCTCACATTTAATCTTTTGTAGATCATGACACCTACTATGTCTACTATTAAGAGCACTCCAGTGTTTAATTTGCGATCTATTCTTAATTTGCGATGTCTAAACCGACTAGAAAGTCCAAAGTCTGGTCCTGCCAACTCTGATGTGTGCCACCATTGCCACAAGCTTAGACATTGGAAGCGTAACTGCAAGGTCTTCCTAGAAGAGCAGAAAAACAAGAAAGGAAGTGGGACTTCCGCTTCAGGTATTAATGTTATTGAAATTAATTTTGCTACTTGTCCAAATTATTCATGGGTATTGATACCAGATTGATGATTCATACTTGCAAATCATTGTAGGGGCTAAGTAGAGTAAAAAAGTTTGCAAGTAGCGAGCTGGATATCCGCGTCGGGAATGGTGCAAATGTTGCAACGTTGGCCGTTGGCATCTATTCACTATCACTACCATCAAGATTAGTTTTGGAGTTAAATAATTGTTATTTCATTCCTACCTTAGGCAGAAACATTATCTCTTGTTCATGTTTAGAGGAAGATGGTTTTGAATTCGTAATAAAGAACAAGAGTTGTTCAATATTTTCGAATGGCATGCTCTATTGTGTTTGTACATTAGTGAATGGATTGTATATTCTAGGTCTTGATGATGCACACATTTATAACTGTTGGGGGAAATTACTCTATTTCCAAGACTTAAAGATTAACCCTTCATTGGCTGATAAGGACCCCGAAGCCGGTGGACTGTTGTTCGGAGCATACGTCGCCACAACCGGAGGGTGCTACGGTGCGAAGCCCTAGAGAACCCTCCGAAGGGAAGATGGAGGCCTCGAAGCCGAAGGACACGATTGATTGGATGTCCAGCTTATCCATCTACCCTGCAGTGCTTTACCGTGTATAACCTTGTTTATAGTACCGAATAGTTTCTACTATGTCGGTTGTAATTTAGGGGTAAATAGGTCTTTTCCTTATACTTTTCCCCTATAAATACCCCCCATTGTACCTTGTAAGGGAGATCCAGAACAAGTTGTTCATCTACACCTACTCGGACTACTTGAGTTATTATCCATTCCGGAGGCTCAAAGTAGTCCTAAAACACAAACTTCCAGTTTGTTCGTTCTTGATTACCGAGAACCTGTTGGCGTAACATTTGCGCCAACAGTTGGCGCCGTCCGTGGGGATCCAAGTTCTAAAAGCTTGTTCTCTACTGCTGACTGCACTCCGAAGAGCACTTGCGGAGGGAGCCTCGGAGTCCCAAGACTCCGCGCAACCTTCAGTTAAGGGCTTCCTAGTGCAGCTCGAGGGCCTTCTCTCAACCCCTCGAGTCATTTGAAGTCCTCCATCTCCAAGACATCTTCGCGGCTAGCTATGCCTCCGAAGCGTAGCCAGGCTTCGGGTCCTCTTCGAAGGTCCCCTCGGACCAATGGAGCCGGACCCTCAGCTAATCCGGCGATTCCTGCCGAGATCGCTGGGCGTCGAGCGCCCCGGGGCCCTCTGGCTCCTCCTACGATGCTTCAGACCGACTACGCAGCTAGCCTGGATCCAGAAGTGCCATCCGACAAAGACGAAGGCCCTCCCGAAACCGAGGCTACGCAGCTAGCCAGGCTTCAGGAGGAGGTATCCAGGTGGAGGCAAGAGGCCGCCGATCGCCTCCGCACTCAAGCTTCCAAGTCCCGGAGGAAGCCGAGAATGCATCCTTCGATGACGAGTCTCCGTTACACTCGGATCTGTAGAGAGTGCCTTTCGACCCCAGATTCAAGGCCTCGAAGCTGCACAAGTACTCCGGGGGGTCGGACCCCAGAGAGTTCGCCCGCTCTTACGCCCTACGTCGTATCCTCTTGGGGATATGCTCCGAAACAAAGATTCCACAGGCAAGATTGGAAAATGGTCGGTCGAGCTGGCACCCTTCGAAATCTCCTTCACGGCGAGGACAGCTGTTAAATCTCAAATTATAGCAGATTTCGTAGCAGAATGGACTCCATCTGCAATCTGGACCCCGGAAGAACCCTCCGAAGGTTTTTGGACAATATTCTCTGACGGAGCTTATCAAGCATCAGGTGCCGGAGCAGGGGCCGTCATCTTATCACCATCAGGGCAGAAGGCCATGTATTCCGCAAGGCTCAACTTCAGAACCACTAATAACATTGCCGAGTATGAAGGAATCTTGCTAGGCCTCCGAAAGGCAAAAGCGCTCGGAGCTACAAGAATAGTGATCAAGACAGATTCCCATGTCGTCGCGGGGCATATTGACAAAAGCTTTCAAGCAAAAAACCCACATCTCACGCAATACCTTGAAGAAATCCGCAAGGCCGAAGCAGCATTCAAAGGGTTTACAGTTCGAAGCATCCCTCGGGCAGAGAATCAACTTGCAGATATTCTTGCAAAGGCTGCAGCAGGAGCGGTGGACCTCCCGGAGGGTGCTTTCTACGAAGAGCTAGAGCAGCCAACGGCTGACCAAATACCCTCGTCAGAAGTAATGTGCATTCCAACTACAGATTGGCGGGCTCCGATAATAAGCATGTTGCAAAGTACCATGGACCCTCCTGAAGGCCCAGAAGCTCGAAGGTTGCAAGCAAGAGCTCGAAATTACAAGCTTATTGATGAAGTACTATACAAGGCCGGAGTGTGTTCACCCCTACTTCGATGCATCTCACAGCCCGAAGGTCAAGACATACTTCGGGGCATCCACGAAGGGCTATGCGGAGGTCATTTAGCCCCTCGAGCGCTAGCAGGCAAGACGCTTCGGCAACGGTTTTATTGGCCAACAATAGTAAGAGACGCAGAAGAACTAGTTCGAACATGCCAAGGCTGCCAGTGGATGGGCAGACGGAGCCATCGCCCGCCAGCTCAGCTTAAAGTTATTGCCCCAATATGTCCAATGGCTAGATGGGGCATGGACCTCATAGGCCCTTTCCCAGTGGCAAAAGGCGGCTTGAAATTTGCGGTGGTGGCAATCGAATATTTCTCAAAATGGGTTGAGGCGGAGCCACTAACAGCTATCACCTCGAAGAATGTGCAACGATTTTTCTGGCAAAATATTATATGCAGGTTCGAAGTTCCAAGAGAGTTGACGGTGGATAATGGAACCCAGTTCGAAGCTGACACCTTCTAAACATTTTGTGAAGAACTGGGCATTAAGTTGTGCTTCGCAGTAGTGCGGCATCCACAGTCCAACGGAGCTGTTGAGCGAGCCAACGGGAACATCCTTTCCGAGCTGAATCGCTGAATTGTTGGATTGGCCAAGGGGCTGTGGGTCGAAGAGCTCCCCAAAATCTTGTGGTCCATTCGAACCACTCAAACCAGGTCAACGGGGTTCACACCGTTTAGATTACTCTTCGAAGATGAGGCCATGACTCCTACGGAGCTCAGAGGTGGATCGCTTCGCGTAGTACAGCCTGGGGACGAAAGTGACCGGAGCACTTCGCTGGATTTATCAGAAGAAACAAGGCTTCGCGCTGTCGCGAACCTGTCTAAGTACCACAAGCACACCAAGACATGGTATGACCCGAAGGTAAAGCTAAGTGAATTAAAACCGGGTCATCTGGTATTACGCAGTGTAATAGCTCCGGGGAAGCTAGGAAACAAATGGGAAGGACCATATGTTATCTTACGCTCAGGATGCCCCGGGTCGTTTAAATTAGCCAATCTAGAAGGAGAAGAGTTGAAGCATGCATGGCATGCGGAGCACCTTAAGCGTTATTTTGCTTAGGGGCCCCTTGTAATCATTTGTAAAAACTTCCCTTTCGATGAATAAGATAAGGGTCGAATTTTGTTTGCTCTCCGAATATCCCTTACTCCTGATGGACGCATTAGGAGGACAGAGATGCTTGTAGAGCCGAGCATTTTTCTTAAGACCCAGGCAGTCGCCTTCGAACCATTGGTTCAAGGGCTACGTTGCCAACCTACGGATTCTAGGCTCCGGCTTGTTAGGGTCCGTAGAAGAATCTAAGGACTTTAAAGAAAAACAGATTTTCGGCCTCCGGGTGCGAAGTATCTGTAAAAGAGCCGAAGGTGGCCAACCTACGGATTCCAGGCTCCGGCTTGTTAGGGTCCGTAGAAGAGTCTAAGGACTTTAAAGAAAAATAGATTTTCGGCCTCCGGGTGCGAAATATCTGTAAAAGAGCCGAAGGTGGCCAACCTACGGATTCCAGGCTCCGGCTTGTTAGGGTCCGTAGAAGAGTCTAATGACTTTAAAGAAAAACATATTTTTGGCCTCCGGGTGCGAAGTATCTGTAAAAGATCCGAAGGTGGCCAACCTCCGGATTCCAGGCTCCGGCTTGTTAGGGTCCGTAGAAGAGTCTAAGGACTTTAAAGAAAAGCAGATTTTCGGCCTCCGGGTGCGAAGTATCTGTAAAAGAGCCGAAGGTGGCCAACCTACGGATTCCAGGCCCCGGCTTGTTAGGATTCGTACAAGAGACTAAAGCAAAAAATTTTTAGTCTTCAAAGGCAAATTTAAGTGCAAAGTTCGAAGCATGCAGGTGTTCGGACAGTCATTGTGCCTAGCGAACCCTTTTCTATGGTAAAGGCTCCGCCACCCACAAGGGGGGTCGGAGGGTACGAGTCACACAGCATACTTTCGAAGCATTCCACATTAAATCTTTATAATTGTACATCAGGAGAAATTTGTGTCTAAGCCTAAATAAAATCGGAGACCCTTTCGGCCCCTAGAGCTACCCCTACGACTACTTTGCCCTTCGGAGCTCGAAGCCGCCGAAGTCGTCCTTTTAGTCCGGGTGCTTCTCTTCTTCTTCGAGGCTCGCATTTTTCTCTGCTCCTCTTGGAGCTCAGCCCATGTCAGGAGCCTTTCGGAGTCAGCCTTCGTAGGGTCTTCAACTTGGTACTCTGAGTCGGACCAGTCAATAGGCTCGGAAGAAGAGGACCCCTCCGTATTTTCTTCCTCTTTAATATAAGCTAAGACATCCCTTCGAACTTCAAAAGTGATCTCCCCCCGTCTCCACGAGGAACAGAAAAGCGGGAGCGGCGGTAAGGCCTCAAACCCTCGAGGTTTGCCCACTCCTTTCGGAGCTCATCGGTAATTTCCAGAAGTTTGAAGTCAGGGCTCGAAGGGCATGACAAAACCTAAAAAAGAGCAGAACACCCAAGACAAGTTCCCGTTTATAACCTTTTCATTAATAAAAACTGGGTTTACAAGGCTTCATATACATAGCAGTCCTAAGCGGCTAGACCTGCGGGTCGGTAGGCGGAGCAAGAACCGAAGGGGCTGGCGCAGCAGGAAATGGTGGCCTTGTTTGCGCTTGCTTCTGCCGACGGGCCTCGTCAATCCAGGCCTTAGCTGCGGCCTTATGGTCCGTCTTCCAGGTCGACCGGAAGGCTTCCCAGGCCGAAGCCACCTCCGAAGATGGCCGCAGCAAGTCCTTGTCCGCGAAGCCTCCAGGAGACGAACCTCCGACCGAGCCAAGGGGGATCCGAAGGGATTCAAGATGACGAAGAACCCCGATACCAACACACTGTCCGGAGATTTCCCCGTACCGAATACCGGAGTTCTTCATCAACGACGAAGCAACCTGGATCCTCGTCAGCTTCCGGTCAAGGGGCTCGTGGGTTGCAGCAGAAGACGAAGGGCACATGGTGCCGAAGTACTCCAGCGTACCCTGGAGGGCTTCCAAGGTACGATCCGCAGTACTAGAGTTCTTCTTCTCCGCTGCTTCCAGGCCTGCAGAAGTCGCGCCTACTTCGGCCACCCGGAGCATCAAAGAACTCTTAAGGGCCATCGCCTGGCTAAGAGCTCCCTGAAGCTCCACCAGCTGCGCACTCCAGGTAGCGGCCTCCTGGCGGAGTCTTTCAACCTCCGCTCGAAGGACAACGCGCTCGGCCTCGACCTCCTGGGCAGACAAACGGAGGGCTCCGAGGGCTTCGTCCAACGCCGCCCTAGCCCTCCGTTCCTCCAAGACTTCTTCCTCCAGCCTGAGGGATCTCCCGGTGGAGTCATTAAGGGCTGTCTGGAGGGTAGTGACCTTCCGTTTAAGTCGATTAACTTTGACCTCATTGGAAGTCGCTGCCGCTCTAGCAAGGACAAATTGCTGCAAAAAGAACTAAGTACTAAAGTATTTATGACCACTAATGCGAAGTAGCTATGGTGTCTTTTTCATACCTGAAGGGCAGCCCTTTCGAGGGTCGTGTTGAGTGTCGAAGCCCTGGCCTCGCTCAAAACAGAGATCAACTACGAAGTAGCAATGTCCTGGCTTCTCTCAGCCAGGGGCTCCATAAGTCTTCGAAGGCCACTCCGGTGCTCCAGGAACGGAGCCAGCCGAGGAAGCCAAGACAGAGCTTGAGCATCATCCGCTGCGGCCTCATCCTCTGAATTGCCGACGGAGGGTGCGGCCTGGCCAGGAAGAAGACCGAGGCTAGAAATACTCTTGCCCCTCCCCGGTACGAAGGAGGGCGAAGCAGGAGTACTCCGACCATCGGCAACCACCTCTTCGACCAGAACCGCAGCGGCGGAGGCAACCTCAGTGGTCGAGGCGGCCACTACAGGAGTGACCTCCGTCGCCAACTCCGTCCTGGAAAGCACGTCGTCTGCCCCGAAGGACACGTTCTCTGCCGCCAAATTCGGAGCCTCTGGAGGCGCGGAGGGATCCACTCGAATGACAGCCTCCGAAGACGCAGGGGATTCGGACGCCACCAAAACATCAACACCCGAAGAGGTACCTATTTCAATAACAAAATTAATAAACATGTTTTCACAGACAGCAGGCAGGTATTGAGTAAAAAAGGGAGGAGCTTCGGAAAGAACCTCCGGGAGCTTCGTGGGGAAGGATTGCTGGATCCTCCAAGGCTTCGTACATCTGGAGGATGTCGGCGAAGTCATCCCCCGAGGTCCTACCCTCGACATTTCCCATCGGAGTCGCGGCCTCTGCAGGGACCACCTCAGGTGCGGGCAAGTTGGGAGTAGGGGAGTCCGACTCCACCTGAACGACGACGGGCGCAGGAGGAGCAGTCGGAGTCACACTAACCACCTCCCCGACAGAGGTGTGAGGAGGGAATTCCCCTGTATCTTCGTCGCCCAGGAGGTAGGCTTCAAAGGCCGCCGTTGTCTGGTCGTCGGAGTCCTCTGCCTCTTCGGAGGCCGAGCTTTGCGCACTCGGCGACAAAACAGACGAGGCAGGCGCCAACTCCGAAGGGTTCTTCGCTACCTTCTTCTTCCGAAGCGGCTGTTTGCCGGCCTTCTTGGAGGGTTCGGCAGCGGCTTTACTCTTACGACCAACCGCTCTGGTCGGAGCGAAGTCAGGAAGATTCGGGGGCTCCATGCCGAGAGCCCTCCACACTCTGTTGGATCGCTCCCAGCTCCCCACCAATTCCATCCTTCTTTGCCTCTTGGCCACCGAAGGGGCTCCGAGAACTCGTTCTGTGGCCCGAACTACGTCCTCCGGAGCCAAAGCCAGAGGTGCCACTGAAAGAAAAAGGTATGAGAATATGAGTATAATTGATTTCTTCATTTAAATATGATGCAGCAAGGAGAAGGTTTACCTAAGTTTCGGAGGTCCCCCTCCGAGGCTTGTGGGAACACGATCGGCCAGTTGGCTCCGAGGGGAGGGATCCGAAGGGCGACGAACTCCTCAGCCAGGTCGCGCATGCTCATACGACGAGCCACTAAGGTAAGCAACCCTAGCCTAGTCGAGAGCAGGCTAGGGTTCGAAGAAATGTCCGCCTCCTTCCGGTACCAGATCTCCTGGAGAGGACCAGTGAGGGGGGAGTCCTCTCCGACTTCGGCATAAAACCACCGAAGTATCCAGTTGGTGTACCACCTGTCGTTTATAGCTTTGGCAGGAAAGTGGAGGGCGTGCTCCCTCCGCAGCTGGAAATTGACGCTGCCGAAGGCTATCGTCACCTTGGAGTCCCCTGGCCCGTCTTGTGGCTTCGGTTGGCATATGGCTTCGTGGGTCGCGGCGAAGATTTCGGAGCGTCCTTCGCACCCCTCCGCCCGGAGCGCCCATTCGAAGATGGCCAATCGGGCGATGGCGTTTGGGGAAAGTTGAGGCAGGGTGATATGGAACAAGTCCAACACCTCTGCCAAGAAGTCCACGGTAGGCAGCCCCAGGACTGCTTCGAAGAATGCTTCGAAGACCACCACCTCTCCGCTCCGCGGACTTGGAGTCGACTCCGTCCCAGGGACTCGAGTCCTCAGCCCAGCGCCCAACCTTCCGTCCACCGCTTCTTCAATGGACTCGGCGGTGCTCAAGGATTGGCCGATGATGAAGCTTTGAGCAATCTTCTTCTTGGAGGGCGGACGGAGCGCCCGAGGATTCTTGGGCCAAGCACCGCTCGGAGCCCCTGCCATTGCCGCTGCTGTCGAAGCGGCCCACGCCTGCCTCTGCGCTAGGGTGTTGGCCGCTGCGGGGGTGGTGTGGCTAGTTCTCGCCATCGCGCTCGAACGTTCAAGAGTTTGGAAGATTGGGGAAAATGTGAATCGCAGGTGATGAATGCGGTAAAAAATCTTGGTTAATCTCTGTCTCTCCCTTTTATAACCGCTCGACCAGTACTACTCTTCGATTGATTTCACACCACAGGTGACGAATGCGATCAGGCTTCTGTCATCGACAAGTGGGTCCGGTAAGTGGAACGGCGTACAACCGCTGTAAAAATTGACCGTTACCTTTTTTACAGAAGGTAACGGCTACTTGCGCCGTAACGGCTACTTCGACGACGCCCCACGACGTTCGCTCTCTGGAACCGTCTCCACGATGTGTGTACTCCGAAACCGTCTCCATGACATTCGCACTCTGAAACCGTTCCCTTCCCAATGTGCGTTCCCACTGTATCAAGAACTAGAAGGCGAAGGTTCGAAAGTGTTGGGTCCAAAATCCTCGGCTAAGTCACAGCATCCTCAAATCCTCTTTAAGCCTCAGAAATTAGAAATGTTCTTTTCGTATACTGCCTTCTTTCTAAAACAGGTTAACTACAGAAAGGCGTATTCGAGGGGCTACTGTTGGGGGAAATTACTCTATTTCCAAGACTTAAAGATTAACCCTTCGTTGGCTGATAAGGACCCCGAAGCCGGTGGACTGTTGTTCGGAGCATACGTCGCCACAACCGGAGGGTGCTACGGTGCGAAGCCCTATAGAACCCTCCGAAGGGAAGATGGAGGCCTCGAAGCCGAAGGACACGATTGATTGGATGTCCAGCTTATCCATCTACCCTGCAGTGCTTTACCATGTATAACCTTGTTTATAGTACCGAATAGTTTCTACTATGTCAGTTGTAATTTAGGGGTAAATAGGTCTTTTCCTTATACTTTTTCCCCTATAAATACCCCCCATTGTACCTTGTAAGGGAGATCCAGAACAAGTTGTTCATCTACACCTACTCGGACTACTTGAGTTATTATCCATTCCGGAGGCTCAAAGTAGTCCTAAAACACAAACTTACTGTTTGTTCGTTCTTGATTACCGAGAACCTGTTGGCGTAACATTTGCGCCAACAATAACATTAGTACTAAGAAACAACAACTCAATGATTTGAATCCTACCTACGTCTGGCATTGTCGTTTGGGTCATATAAATGAGAAGCATGTACAGAAGCTCCATAGTGATGGACTTTTTGAGTCATTTGATTTTGAATCATATGACACATGCGAGTCTTGTTTACTTGGCAAAATGACAAAGACGCCTTTCACTGGACCGGGTGAGAGGGCGAGTGAACTTTTAGCCATAGTACATACTAATGTGTCTGTTCCAACAAGTCACACGGCTAGGAAAGGATTTCAGTAATTTATTACTTTTACCGATGACTTTATTAGATATGGCTATGTCTACTTGAAGAGGCATAAGTGGGAATCCTTTGAAAAGTTAAAGTTCTAGAATGAGTTACAAAATCATATGGGCAAGACAATTAAATTTCTATGATCAGATCATGGGGGTGAATATTTGAGCCATGAGTTTAGTGATCATTTGAAGCAGTGTGGAATTTTTCCGCAGCTGACTCCAACTGGCACGCCACAATGGAATGGGGTGCCCAAGAAGAGAAATCACACTTTGCTGGACATGGTGCGGTCCATGATGAGTCACATTGATCTTCCATTATCCTTTTGGGGTGATGCTCTAGAAACCACAACTTTCACGATTAATAGAGTTCCATCTAAGTTAGTAGAGAAGACGCCATATGAGATGTGGTCTGGGAGGCATACCAGTTTGTCTTTTCTAAAGATTTGGGGATGTGAGGCGTATGTCAAACGTATGACGTCTGATAAGCTCTGTCCTAAGTCTGACAAGTTATGCTATGTGGGGTATTTTTCTATAATACAGAGGAGGGAAAAGTGTTCATTGCTCAAAATGGTGTGTTCCTTTAGAAAGAGTTTCTCTCAAAAGGAGTTAGTGGGAGGACGTTGCATCTCGAAGAGGTTTGAGAGCCACTAGAAAGTGTTACGGATCCCACTGAACCAGAACAGGAGGTGCAACCTGCTGCAGATCCTGTTGTGGATGCGCCAGCCCCATGGAGGTCTGGGGGAATAGTCTATGCACTAGATCGGTATATGTTCTTGACCACTGGGCATCGCGACGTGTTTTTGTTGGACAGCGACGAGCCCAAGACCTGTGTGGATGCAGTGATGGGACCAGACTTTGAGAAATGGCTTGGAGCCATTAGATCCGAGTTGGACTCCATGCGTGTCAATTAAGGTGTTGATTATGATGAAACGTTTTTGCCCGTCGCTATGCTTAAGTCTATTCAGATCATCCTAGCTATTGCCACATTTTATGATTATGAGATATGGAAAATGGATGTCAAGACGGGTTTCCTAAATGGAAACCTAAGTGAGGATGTGTTCATGACACAACGTGAAGGTCTTGATGGTCCGGGGAATGCTGGGAAAGTTTTTAAGTTGCTTAAGTCCATTTATGGATTGAAGCAAGGTTCTCGGAGTTGGAATCTTCGCTTTGATGAGGTAGTCAAAGGGTTTGGCTTAATCAAGAATGAAGAAGACCCTTGTGTTTACAAAAAGGCTAGTGGGAACTCACTTGTGTTTTTGGTCCTGTATGTGCATGACATATTGTTGATCGAAAACGACATTCCGTTGTTGAATGTTGTCAAGACTTCACTAAAAAATAGTTTTTCAATGAAAGATCTTGGAGAGGCAGCATACATTTTGGGCATAAAGATCTATATAGATAGATCGAAACTGTTAATTGGATTAAGCCAAAGTATGTACATTGACAAGGTTTTGAAATGGTTCAAAATGCAGAATTCAAAGAAGGGTTTTCTGCCAATGTCACATGGTAATTCTCTTAGTAAGACTTAGTGTGTTGTGACACCTGATGAGCTAGAGAAGATGAGTGTGATCTCGTATGCCTACGCAATTGGGTCCATCATGTATGCCATGTTGTGTACACGCCCAAACATGTCATATGCTCTAAGTGTCAGTAGCACGTACCAATCGAACCCAGGTGAAAGTCACTGGGCTGTAGTAAAGAGTATCCTCAAGTACTTGAGAAGCATTGATGAAATGTTCCTGGTATACGGTGGTGAAGAGGAGCTCGTTGTAAGTTGTTACATGGATGCAAGCTTTCAGACCGATAAAGATGATTCTCGATCGTAATCTGGTTTTGTGTTCTGCCTCAATCGAGGCACAGTGAGTTGGAAGAGTTCCAAGCAAGAGACGATGGCTGATTCTATAACAGAAGATGAGTATATCACTGCTTCAGAAGTGGCGAAGGAGGTCATTTGGATCAAGAAGTTTGTTTCTGAGCTGGGTGTTGTTCCTAGTGCGTCTAGTCCAGTGGACCTCTACTGTGATAATAGTGGTGCCATTGCGATAGCCAAGGAGCCTAGATCGCACTAGAAATCCAAATATATACTTTGGTGATATCACTTGATCCGCGAGATTATTAAGAGAGGTGATGTGAAGATTTGCAAGGTGCACACGGATTTGAACATGGCGAATCCAATGACGAAGCCTCTTCCACAGCCCAAGCATGTGATGCATATGAGCTCCATGGGTATTAGATACTTGCGCGAGGGGGTCATGTGTTTATGGAAGATGCTAGTAGAGTTTATGCTAATGTATGAGGATAATTGTTATCTTGTTTCTTGAATAAATATCGTTTTGCATTTAATTAATGATTACGACTTGTTATGTGAAACTATTTGCTTTATGACGATGTTGTTCAAAAGGGTCCCTAATCTTGTCATCATGTGGGACAATGATGATACATGTATTAGCACTTCTGACTGATTGATGATTGTGTTTCACATATCATAGACATAGAGATGTCAAGTCAGTGATGTGGACACATGTTGGTGAACATGGTGTTGGACATACCCACTTGAGATACTACTGAGATTGTAATATGCCAATAGTTGTCATCTCAAGTGGTTTACCTATAGAGTCCTTGGACCTGATATCGTCATTTGATTCCAAAATGCGTAGTGACACACTTAGATGCTTCCTAACGCTATTCCGTAATAGAGTAGTAATAAGGGTTGTTTTCAGGTGTGTTGTGAAACATGTCTTGGGATGTGAGCAGTCAAGATGGAATTTACCCCTCCTAATAACTAGGGCTAGACAAAAAAATCGTAGCTCATTAGCTCGCTCAACTCGTGACTAGCTCGGCTCAACTCGGCTTGGTTCATTCTGTTTTTCTAACAAGCTGAGCACATGATTTAGCTCATTAGTGTAACGAGCGAGTTCAGGCTGGCTCAAGAGCTTAATGAGCTCAACCTAAGTAGTTAATTCAATCTATTAAAAAATAACAAAATACTATGTGAGAGTATGAGACTCATTGTTTTATAATTTATTTTATAGTGTGTAGTTATTACTTGGTAAATTCCTATTATAATTTTATTATATTTATAATTTTATTAGTATGTTCTATAAAATTATCGTATAGAGGTATAGAACAAATAACATATGTGATAGATTGATGGAATCATATAAATAGTAATAAAACTATAGATATTTGAATTTGAATTTGAATTTTTATTATTTAATCATATTTTAAAAATCTAGCTCGCGAGCTAAACCGAGCTGAGCCGAGTCGAGCTAAGGTTTCTACTCGTTATGTTAACGAGCCGAGCTGAGCTAGCTCGTTAACATAACGAGCTATAACGAGCCGAGCTAAATAAACCGAGTTGGCTCGTTATCCAGCCCTACTAATAACAGGGGAGTCGTCTCTGGCCCCTCGAGGTATTTCATTGGAAAACTGCATGGCCATGCCACTATGACTAAGGAGTTAGTCATGATTTGAATCCGATACTTGATCGAGTAAAATGTCAAGTTAACCAACAAGGGTGGCATGTATCTCGCCTTGAGCTTGACTGACGGCGCGTGGTAAAGGGACTGGTGCTTGAGTATATCAAGGTTCATAAAAATTTGATTTTGTACGCTTTCGAGGGTCAATATGTGCTGCTACGTACTGCTATTGATCAGTGAGTCGGAAACCATTTCCGATGAACAGTCATTATTGTATGAACCTATCGGGTCACACACTTAAGGGGATGGATTAAAACATGAAAACAATATGTTCTTGTGCAAGTGGGAGATTGAAGGTTATTCCCAAGAAAATTCAATGGATCGGAAGTTCCGAAAGGATGTATCAGATGTTCCGGTTAATTTTTGGTCTTGATATAGAGAGCAATTGTTGCTTCAAAAGTTCTGATATGGTATTGGAAGTTCTGATGAGCTAGAAGTTCCGATTCAGAATCGGGGAATCTTGTACTGATCGGAAGTTCCGATATGGTATCCGAAGTTCTGAGGTGGGAAATAACAGATTAGATCTATTTCGTGTCGTACTGTATCAGGAGTCCTAAAATACCCTATCGGAAGTTACGATGCCGGATCGGAAGTTATGATGCCGGATCGGAAGTTCCGATGTGGGCAAACAAATTGGATTTGTTACGGTTTTTAGGGTTTCGGGAAGAGCACGACACACGGGCTCTCAGCCCTATATAAGGAGAGGAGGAGGACGTCTTGGGGCAAGCCATAAGCCTAGATTCGAACTAGCCACCCAAGAGTTCTCTCCTCCCCTTCTTGATCTCAAAAGTTGAGGTCAAGGATCCCCGTCTCTCACGTGCAGTGCTAGCACACTGCCATGGGAGGTACTCCATCCCTGTACATGTGGACTCCGTGGAGGCGTTGCTCCAATAGTGGCACTCGTGAACGTCTACATGCGAATGACTACGTCATATTCATTGATCGGATCAGTGAAGGATGGTAAGGACGAAGCGAGGAGAGACTTGACGCGCTGCTCCAACATCTTCTTCCTCTACACCTAGCGCGTTGTGTGCTAGAAGTTACCGATCTATGATCTCACACGCGCATGAGACTTGGGCCTAGGGAATAAAATTTTGAATTTACCGCCTAGCATAGCTCCCCTATTCCCCAACAAGACCAACCCACCATGGTCGGTCCGACCGACAGAGCCTGGTTAGACCAGCATAGTAAGGCTGGTCCGACCGACAGGAAACATGACCAAAGTTCAGCCAACTGCAAAATTGTCAACATCGATCCGGGCAATTCCCGATCGGCCAAAAATTTCAGAAGTAAGTTTGTAGCGCTCGGCACCAAGCCGCAGCCTTCGTGGGCTCCTCCAGGTATGTTCAAGTCCCAGAAGAGGTGGCTACAGTGTCTTTGAGTCCAGGAGATGCACGAGAAGAAGGCCGAGGACGAGCGAGATGCTGTTTTTGAGGACATTCATCCCCGAATAGCAGCGAAATAGGTTTGGAAGCCAAAGCTGGTTGCCGTAAGAAACCCAACTCCTACTCCGAGCTATGAGGAGGACGATCTGATGGACGATGACTAAACACTCGTCTCTGAGGGGCACCATCCTCTAGTGATGGACATAGACGTCGTCATGCTGCCTACTGAGTTTGCACTCCCATAGTTTGATGCCGAGGTTGCTCAATTGAGCCTCGCCCCACGGGAGGCTGTTTTCGAGAATCCTAAGGATATAGCTCGCCACTTGAAGCCTCTCTATGTCAAGGGGCACATCGACGGGAAGCTGATATCGAGGATGCTTGTAGATAGAGGCACCACCATCAACCTAATGCCATACTCTCTATTGAAGAAGCTCGACAAGAATGAAGATGACCTGATGAGAACTAACTTGATGCTCGATAGATTCAACGGTGAGAGCTCTCAGGCTAAGGGCATATTTTCTTTGGAGCTGACAGTGGGCAACAAGACATTGCCGATGGAGTTCTTCATTGTCGATGTGCAAGGTAACTACAATGTGCTACTTGGGCGTGATTGGATTCACACAAATTGTTGTATTCCGTCTACTTTGCACCAGTGCCTGATTCAGTGGGACAACGATGATGTGGAGATTGTACCAGATGATACTTCAGCCCAAGTTGCTTTGGCCGATGTGTCTATTGAAAACATTCACGATAAGGTAGAATGCTTGTCAGGTAGAGATCTCTCAGACTATGACTTTGTTAGCATTTCTGAGGGATGCTTTGTTCCGGTGTCTATAAAGTTGGATGGTGTAGCTTGGCTATCTCTAAACTAGTAGTCATGTCTAGTAAAAGTAATCTTGATTGGCTAATGTCTCGTGGAGCGCAGTATCGGTCCTCTAAAGACGGTATTGCCAAAGCCATTGAAGATTTTAGTGAAGTAGAAAAGTTAGGTCAAGGTTTTGTGTCGGCCGACCCTCTAGAAGAGGTAGATATAGGCGATGGTATTGTTCCAAGGATGACTTTTGTAAATAAAAATTTGCAGGCTAATGAAAAGGCCGAAGTAATAAAGTTGTTTCAGTCGTATGTCGATTGTTTTGCATGGGAGTATGGTGAGATGCCCGGACTAAGTCACGAGCTCATGGAGCATCGGCTACCTATTAAACCCGGGTTTAGGCCTTACAAACAGTCCCCTTGTCGCTTTAATTCGGCCGTGTATGACCGAGTTAAAGAGGAGATAGAACGATTACTCGAGGCTGAATTTATTAGGCCATACAGGTATGGTGAATGGTTTTCTAACATCGTGCCTGTAGAGAAGAAAGGGAGTGGCAAGATTTGTGTGTGCATTGATTTCAGGAACTTGAACAAGGCCACTCTAAAGAATGAGTATCCCATGCCGATAGTTGACATGTTGATCAACGATGCTTCCTGACACAAGGTACTAAGTTTTCTTGATGGCAACACTGGTTATAATCAAATCTTTATGGCCGAAGAGGACTTCTACAAGACAAACTTTTGACGCCCTGGTTTTGTCGGCTTGTTTGAGTGGATTGTTATGACTTTTGGTTTAAAGAATGATGGCGCTAGATATCAACGTTCTATGAACTTGATCTTTCATGACTTGCTAGGAGTTATGTTAGAGGTCTACATAGATGACGTTGTAGTCAAATCGAATGCTATGGGAAACCATTTAGCCGATTTGAGAGTTGCTTTTGAGAGAATGTGTCATTATGGCTTAAAAATTAACCCGCTCAAGTGTGCTTTTGGTGTGTCGGCGGACAAGTTCTTAGTATTCATGATTCATGAAAAGAGGTATTGAGATTGATCCTAAGTGGCTCGAGAAGATTAAGAACTTTGAAGTGCCGACATGCAAGAGAGATGTGCAAAAGTTGCCATGTAAGGTTAATTATTTGTGCCGCTTTATATCTAACTTGTCTAGCAAGATTGATGCTATTGTCCCCATACTTCGGCTAAAAAACAAAGTCGAATTCACTTGGGGGAAAGTTAGCAACGTGCTTTCAAGAATATTATATAGTGCTTGTCATCACTGCCTGTGGTAAGAGCACCAAGAGTCGATATTCCATTTCGGGTATACATTGCTAAAGAAGATAGCATGATAGGAGCTGTGCTAACTCATGAAGTGGAGGGAAAAGAGTACATCATCACATTCTTGAGTCACAGCCTATTGGATGCCGAGACAAGGTATGTGTTTTTAGAGCGTTTATGTTTGTCACTTTACTATACATGTACCAAACTTCGACACTATCTTCTATCTGGCACATGTATTGTTACTTGCCAAACTAATGTTATAAAGTACATGTTGCAAATGCCGATTCTATGTGGGAGAATCGGAAAGTGAGCTTATACTTTGATTGAGTATGATTTAGCTTATGAACCTTCGAAAGCTATGAAAGGCCAAGTCATCACAAATGACTTGGCTTAGCAAGCATCTGGTTACCAAGTTAAAAGAGGTAAATTTTTCGCACAAGAAAAACTGATGCTTGACTTTATTTCAGTGCCTGAGTCAAAACACATCGGTCTCACCGGCCAGACATGGCCGGTCCGACTGCAGGTGCCTAGTCGGTCTAACCATCCATGCCAGGCCGGTCTGATCACCCTGTGCCAGCCATCCGGCATCAGCCAGTCTAACCGCCCGTGTCAGGAGGTTTTAGGATACGAGGGCAAGTTGAAATTTATGATTTGAATGCCAATTCAAGGGAGGATTCGGTGAGTACTTCAGGTAATCATGAGGATAATTGGATAATTCCAATTATTCAGTATTTGAGAGATCCTAGTATGTGGGTTGATCAGAAAGTTCGGTGGCAAGATTTTAAATTTGTATTACTCGACGATGAGTTGTATCGCTGAACTATTGATGGAGTACTTTTGAGATGTTTGAATGTCGATCAATCTAGACTTGCTATGGGTGAAGTACATGAAGGTCTTTGTGGTACTCATCAGTCAGCCCAGAAAATGAGTTGGATGCTTAAAAGAGAGGGTTTTTATTGGCCGACTATGACTGAGGACTGTTTTAAGTACTATAAAGGATGTTAAGCTTGTCAAAGGTTTGGTAATATTCAGCTCTCTTCTGCATCTTTACTTAATCCTATTATCAAACCATGGTCGTTCCGAGGTTGGTCTTTGGACTTCATCGGCCAAATTTATCCTTCCTCTTCAAAAGGGAATCAGTTCATGTTGATTGCTACAGATTACTTCACCAAGTGGACCAAGGTTGTGCCTCTCAAGAACTTGATGCAGAATGAGGTAATTGATTTCATCTTGAAGCACATTATACATAGATTCGATATCCTGCAAACTCTTACTTCAAATCAGGGTGCTTCATTTGTTTCTAAAGAAGTATGTCATTTTGCCGAATCTTATGGTATAAAGTTTATAAACTCTTCACCATACTATGCTCAGGCCAATGGTCAGGCCAAGTCTAGTAATAAAACTATGATTAAGCTCATTAAAAAAAATTGAAGAGTTTCCTTGAAGGTGGCATGAAGTGCTTTCCGAGACATTATGGTCATGTAGAGTTGCAAAGCATGGTGCCACCAAGGTAAGTCCATATGAGTTGGTGTATGGACAAGAAGCCATTTTACTCGTAGAGGTGAATCTTGGATCATTAAGGTTACTTAAGCAAGATGGCTTATCGGTCGATAAGTATGAAACTCTTTTGAATGATAATTTGGTGACTGATGTGAGGTTAAGAGCTCTAGAGGTAATAGAAAGAGACAAAAGAAGAGTGGCTAGAGCTTATAACAAGAAGGTGAGAGCAAAATCATTTCAAGTTGGTGACTTGGTTTGGAAGATGATTTTGCCTTTAGGCACTAAGAGCCAAAAATTTTGTAAATGGTCGCCTAGTTGGGAAGGTCCTTTTAGAGTTGTTGAAATCGCTCCAAGCAATGCATATTTGCTAGAGGTACTTCAAGGAGAGCGATTTCGTAGGGCTTTAAATGGTAGGTATTTGAAAAAGTATTTGCCAAGTGTGTGGCAAAACACTTGGAAGTGTTGAAAGGCCGATATGGAGCATATCGATCTTAGCTCGTTGTGCTTTTGGCTCACTAAATTTGCCAAAACGCAGGGGGCATGTGTTGAGAGCAAAAAATGGCATTAATGGTCAAAATTTTCAAAATATCATTTTTCATAATTTGGGCCAAAAATATGCCAAGACCTGGCAAAGGGTGATCCAACCGGCCATGTAGGCCCGGTCTGACCTACCATATGGGTCCAGTCAGACCGGCTCAAAACCTAGTCTGAGACAGATTAAGTGTTCTATGGTATTTTTTCCCTAATTTAATCTTAATGACTTGTAACTCATATCTAACTCAGATTAGACCCCAGGCACCCATGTCCAACCTCTATAAATAGAGGCAAGGCCGATTCAAGGAGTCCCAGAAACTGTAATAGATCCAATCTATTATTTCCATGAATCGTACCTTAACTTTTCAATCTACCTTTTTTGATGAGGACATCGATAACAATGATAAAGACATCCAACATTCTATCATTCCTGGACCAATCACTGGCTCTCGTGTCTACAAAGTTAATTATGAGGTGCGTTCATTTCTTACGTTACATAATGTGAGAAACCAAGGGTGGTTTTGCTCTGGATGATGAGTGATTGACAAGCATGAGCATCTGAACGGTTGAGTGGTTGAGAGTGGTTTGAGTGCATCGAGGGTTCGATGTGAAATGGAGGTTTGGCTACCGAGGGTTTCGGCGGTGCGTCGCGTTCTTGTTTTGGCTTGTCTTGTTTGTGCAGGGAGGAGATGCTGACCAATTGTCGATGGCGGGTGATCGAGGGTCGAGAGGGGAGCTTGATGCCAGAGGATAAGGGAGGCCGGGCGAAGTTGGAGAATATCTCAAGAGTGCACGAAGAGACAGAGCAAGACTTGGACGGATGGCTGACTGCGACGACGTGATGCCCGGGTTTGCGAGAGGGAGTCTAGGACAAGCATTCAGGCGGCTCGAGGGGATCGAGTGCAGAAGTGACTTGATGGCGCTTGGAGTCACAAAGCGGTGTCACGAGTCGAAGTGTTGAGAGGCTTTGTCGGTTTTTGCTGAAAACCATCGAAACGTAAATGTTTTTATGAATTCAATAAATAGGTGTCTAGTATTAGTTTAAATTTTCAATTTCTTGGTGTAGCCTTTTGGTATATTTTTTAGAGTGGTTTTACTCTGAAAATGTATTAAAAGGAGATTCTAATTGTAATTTTTCTTTTAGGTTTTACAGGGTAATTTTCAGAATTATTAATTCTGAAATTACTAAGGGTCTATGTGTAAAATAGGGGCTTCTAGAACATGAGTTGGTAGGATATTATTCCGCCAAGTTGGTTAAATCATTTGAGAGCTTTAGAGACAAATATTCTAATGACAATGGAGGAGAAAACTTTAGTTTGAAGAAATCTAGACGAAGAACAGTATTTGCAAGAAATTTTTCAGATTCTGCACAGGAACTTCGGCAATACTATTCACTGTAATTCTAGCTTACAGCGCAGGTAATTTTTGTGGTGGAAATTGTTTTTGTGCTGCGTTTTGTGATGAATCTAGTGCATAAGTTGATGTTGAATAGTTCGAACGTTCCATTTTCGAAACTTGTAACAAGTTTTTGTAAGTCCTTCTGAATTATTTTGCTGATGAAACCAGGCATCTCAGATCTAAAAAATATTCTGAAGAAATCTGTTCCAGTGTTAGTTTTGCTTGCAACATGTTTGATGAATTATTACTACCAATGTTCATCATCTAGGATATTTGTTAGCTGAGATGTTCAACAGGATTTTTGAATCAAAACTTGTTGAACAACTTTTGAACAACCATTCTAATCAAAATTTGTGTGAGCAGAATTTTTGTTTGCTGCATAGCTTCAGTTCTAGAGGTGTTGTTCTTCATGTGATGAATCTGATTATTGGTTAGTATTCTCATGTGAATCTATTTTAGTATAGCTTACTGTCTTCTACTGAAGTTAACTGATTACATCAAAGATGGTTGTGAAGCTATTTTGAACATTAAATCTGTTTAAACTTTCAGAAGTTGTGATGTGTCTTATTGTTCTTATTCTGAAAAAATTGAGTGAATTTTCAGAGAAGCTTCGAGAAGTTTGCACTCTCATTAATCTCTGAAAACATGGTCAATCTGTACTCAATTTACTCACAAGTTCTTTTAACTTAGTTTTGGTTTCAGATGTGTGTTTGAGCAGATTTTATCTGATCTGGTACTGATTTTATAAACTTAACTATTTGGAACTGCAATCTGAAATTTGAATCAAACTGAATCTGGGTTGATAGTTTACTCTATTCTTCTTCAAGTTTTTGTGAAGAACTTTAGTCACTAAGTCTTGGAGTTTGATTCAAATTCAGTCAAGTTATATGTGATATTTGAGACTGTTTTGAAGTCTGAAATTTCTCAAGTCTGATCTCTTGTGCTGAATTCCTTGTTTGATCTTTTGAACCTTCTAAGTACCTATTCTAATATATTGAACAGTCATTTGCCTTGTGATCTGAATTTGATAATACTTTTTCAAGGCAGGATTTGTGTTAGAAGAACTCTGTGAACTACATTTGTTCTGAACCACAACTATAGCTCTGTTTTGAAATTAAATACAGATTGAAGGGGATCTGAAGTTCAGTTTTCAGATCTGAAATGTTTTGAAATCATTGATAAAACCTTTCTTAATGTCATGTTGATAAAACTGGTATTCTATTAGAGTGAAAGTGATTTTCAGATCTGTGTTTTCAGTGAGAGTTTATTATTGCTGATCAGATGCTTCATCTGAATTCATTTCAACTTCTATTCTGTGTCCAGATTATTTCAGTGTGTTGAGTCACATTAAAGTTCAATTGTTTGAAGTTGTTTATTACTTCACATTCTTGTTAGGCTGAATCTGAGTCTGTTTGATGCATTTACTTTATTGGATGAAAGTGTTATGTATTCTCTCAATCTAGGTGTGTGCTGAACCAAAATTCACACTGTTTTCATTTGGTCTTGCTGATTGTTTGAAGTGATACAAGTTAGATGATATGTTCTGATTTGCAAAAGTCTATATGAATATATGAATGGTTAATCTGGAATATTGTGAAATCTGATAAGAGGAGAATCAATTTGTGCTCAGCCTTTTAATCAAATCAGAAATCCTGTTTTATTAGTGCTGTTTTTGTCAAGCCTTTTTCTGTATTCAGCATGTGTTTTAGTTGATGATTTGGTCTGATATGAAAACTCTTGAAATATATTTGAATGCTTGAAATGTGCTGAAATTAACCATGTTCACAAATTGAGGTCTGCATATTAAATCATAATCAGATCTCTGAATTGTTTTGAAGGTAATTGTTACTATTCATCGTCCAGAATATTTCAGTGTGGTGAATTGCTTTCAAATTAAATTGTGTCAAGTTGTTTATTCGCTCAAATCTTGTTTAGGCTGAAATAGGTTCTGTATTGAGGGAAAGTTGATTATGCACCAGTTTGAAATCAGTGATTTGTTTTAGTGCTGTTTTTAGTGATGAACATCTCAATTGACCAATATCAGAACTTGTGTATTGAGTACTAAAAGTAAAACTAAAGTCTTTGGTTGAGCTGTTTGAAATATCAGTTTTGAATCTGACTTGAAATTCTGAATCTCTGAGTGTATTGTTGAATACTCTGAATTTTGTCGGCATATCAGTGACCGACTGACCAAGTATGAGTTTCAAACTCCGAAGTTCTAAGGCAGTCACTACTTCAAAGTCCGACAGGGCTAGTTCGACACTTGAGATTGCGATTTAGTCCGAACTAAGTTTTTGAAACACTTTATGCTCTGATTTGCTCTGATTGATTTAGACTTGAATTTTGAATCTTGTAGAGGTGCGTTGGGGTGTTTTGAACAGGCCATCATATTCGCGAGAAATTGTTGAGGTGCTTATTCACCCCCTCTAGTCGCCATTCCGATCACACAATTGGTATCAGAGCCGGTTAGATCACCAGTTGACCTTAACCAGTTTGCGATCCTTGTTTTGGTGACATGGAAAGGAACTCAAAGATTCAAATGTTTTATGGTCGAGATTATGCTTATTGGAAGATGCGCATGGAGGCTTATTTGCTTAGCCAAGGAAGTACGATATGGGACATTGTTGCATCCCAGTATGTGATTCCTAACACTCGTACCTCAGAGACTGAGAAAGCACAATATGAATGTAATAGCAAGGCTAGAAACATTCTTTTTATCAGTTTGAGTCGCAATGAGTTTGACAGGGTCTAGCACCTTCGGACTGCACGAGAAATCTGGATGACCTTGAGTACTTTTCATGAGGGCACTACCCAGATTAAGGCTAGGAGGCAGAGCACATATAATCAAGAATACCAAATGTTCGTGCAAGGCCCTGGCGAATCGGTAGATGCCATGTTTGCGCATTTTGATGGGATTGTCAGTAATTTGCGTGCCACTGGGACTTTGTCTTACTCTGACCACGATAGGGCGATCAAACTTCTATATGCTCTTGATTGTAGCATATGGGAGTTGAAGATCTCTAGTATTGAAGAGTCAGCAAGCTTTGACACTCGGACTTGCGACGAACTCTTTAGTAAGCTTAAGTCCACCGAGATTGCCAAGGCATCTCGACCAGGAGCTGGAAAAGCTTTGTTGCCTTCGATTTCTTTGATTTCTAGTCCTAGCAGTGGTACCTCATCTGGAGGTAGTGTGTCTAGAGTTTGCACTTTTTCTGGGGGCTTTGCCTTGTCTTCATTGGTCTCCATCACAAAAGAACAAGTGGACACATTGGACGATGAAGAGCTTGCTCTTATAGTTAAAAAGTTCACTACGTTCTACAATGATAGAAGAGATCAAAGAAGAGGAGGCTTTTGAGGGTGTTTTGAGTGCGGTGATCTTGATCATATTAAAGCAAATTGCCCAAAACTGAACTCTAAGAATGAACATGAAATCAAACATTAGAAAAGAGACAAAAAATCCTTCTTCACAGGCAAAAGAGGAAAAGTGGCAAAAAGGATGGCTAGAGCTTTTGTGGCTACACTCAGCGACATCGACAACACCTCGAGTGAACAGCCAAGCTCTGATGAAGAAGAATTCTACAAGATTGATGAAAAGAAGGAAAAGTCGAATGACTTCAACGACCTTTGCTTCGTAACCAATGACAAGTACAACAAAGATGAGCCTGACTCATCTGATGTTAGTCTATCACATGACCAATTACTTGTTCAAAATGATGAATTACATGATGCAATTATTTCACAAGATAGACTACTTAAACTTGTTGCTAAAGAATGAAAGGAACTAAAGCTTAAAATTGAATCACTTTCTACTGAACTTGCTTTGTTGAAGTCTGAGTCTGAAATTGCTGAATGTGAGTCTTGTCTTATCGTTATGGATAAACTTGCTGAGTTGCGTCTGATTCATGCTCAAACCATTGAAAAACTTGAAAATGTTCAGAAGCAACTTTTGGTGCTGGAGTCTAGTCCTTGTGCCATCGATGAATGTTTAAACTGCACTTTACTAATTGAAAGCACTAGTATGAGAGATAAGCATATTGATGAGCTTAAGGCTAGATTGGAGAGTGCTGAGTGTTCTAAGGATGTGCAGCCGACATGTCCCACCTGCATCACCCATAAGGACCAACTCAACTTTGCTAGAGAGCATGTAGAAAAACTTAAGTGTGAGAATGATTATCTAATTTCCATGGTAGACAAATGCACTGAAGGGAAAGGGAAAATGGATTTGCTTTTGGATAAAACAAAAATATGTGCTGATAGTGCAGGCTTAGCTCTTGGGTTAGGTTATGATAGGACTTCATCTAATACCCCAAGCCAAACTGTGTTCACTCTACCTACCACCCTTGAGAAAGAGAGAGCCCAGTTAGACACACCTCAAAAAGCCAAAAATCCTACCCAACCCAAAAAGATAGTCATTCCACCACTCAAGATAGACTCCAAGCAAAAACCTAGGAAAACTGTGAGGTTCGCGCCAGAAACCTATAAACCTACACCCAAGAAAGTTTTTCATTGCGCTTATTGTCATCGTGTAGGTCATTTGATTGGTTTTTGCTATCGATGCATGAAAGATGAACGTCATGCTCATGCTTTGGACTTTCATGATTATTCTTCACTTGATTTGCATGAGTGTGCTTTCCGCTCTTATCCTGATTTTGAGGCCCCACGTGGTTTTGAGAGTGATTTTTCCTCTCGTGGTGTACACCATGCCTTATATGGTGATAGATCACGTGTAAGAGGCTTTGATGCTCGCCAAGTTAGGAGACCTCATCGTTTTCTAGGTTTGCGCTTTGTTGGTAGACCAAGCACTTTTTATCATGACTTATCTCCTGTGCATGGTCAGTCTACTATTTTGCCTGGTTCACGAGTTTTGCGCTGCTGGATTCCAAAATAGTTTTTAACTCACCCTTTCACTGAGCATCCGAGAGATTCTAGCATGTTTTGAGGGGGAGTTGTGTAGCATTGCATGAGCTTTTGTCATATGATTAATTGCTTTTACAAGTACATGCTTCGTAATGCCTTTGATCTATTGTCTTTAATACTGTTGACTACTTGGCATGTCCTCATCTGATAATTGTCATGAGCATGGCTTTTATTTGTGAAAATTTGAAAATGGTCACTACATAGTCTAGAAACTAGCTTGAATGGGTTGAGTGCTTTTGCTAGCTTTTTCACACCTGATAGCTAGGTCCTTTCTATCTTGGATGCTAATACGCAACTTGATTTCATTAAAAATGAAAATGAATGAAAATGAAAATGAAAAATGAATGAAAATGAAAATGAAAATGGATGATATTCATGCTATTGTGTACTAAAATTGAAAAGATCCAGGTGGGTTTGTTTTGTCACACTACTTTGTTCTAGACGGCTTACCATAGCACTTTGGTATGAACCACGTCATTGAAGTGTTTGCCGAGACCATTGTGTTAAGCTTCTGATGGTTTCAACCTATGCTTAGCATGGTTGGTTAGCATAAGGTTGACATGCAAATAACCTCTGGCACAAAAATGAAAAATTTGAAATTCATTGCATATCATGTTTGGTAAGGCACTTTGAAGTGGGATACGCTTATCTAGTGTGTGCTTGTTTAGCTTTTGCATCTCATGCCTTGACATGTCTAGTATACTGGTCTGAGTGGTGATGCTTTTATTTGCTAAAGTCTAAAAATGCTTGCTCATGCCTTTTGGTTAGATGGTATACATATGAGGATGTCCTTCACAACTTTGAGACAATATTCAAGGTGAATGCTTGTTTGTACTATAATTGCAGATGCTCATGTTTCAGAAGCTCACATCTCTGCTTTACCCTCTTTTCCCCTCTTTTCATATTTTTATCTCCTTGATGCCTGCATTGTCAAAGGGGGAGAAAGGAACTACATGATACTTTGGATTTTGGATTGCTTGGGTAAGGGGGAGTTGGCTTTCATGTTGAAATGTTTTGCTTTGCATTTTGCATCGATATGTTTTGCATTTCTACTTTATCTTGCATCAGGTTTTTGCCCAAGCAGGGAGATCTTTTACCAAGTGACATGTTTTGCTCTTTTATGAGTTTTCATGGTCACTTGTGTGCGTAACATGCTATCCTCATCATGTCTTTGCTTTGGGTTTGTCAATGCACTCATCAAGGGGGAGATTGAGAAACCAAGGGTGGTTTTGGTTTGGATGATGAGTGATTGACAAGGATGAGCGTCTGAACGGTTGAGTGGTTGAGAGTGGTTTGGGTGCATCGAGGGTTCGATGTGAAATGGAGGTTTGGCTGTCGAGGGTTTCGGTGGTGCCTCGTGTTCTTGTTTTGGCTTGTCTTGTTTGTGTAGGAAGGAGATGCTGACCAATTGTCGACGGTGGGTGATCGAGGGTCGAGCGGGGAGCTTGATGCCGGAGGATCAGGGAGGCCGGGCGAAGTTGGAGAAGATCTCAAGAGTGCACGAAGAGACGGAGAAACACTTGGACGGATGGCTGACTGTGACGGCGTGACGACTGGGTTTGCGAGAGGGAGACCAGGACAAGCATTCAGGCGGCTCGAGGGGATCGAGAGCGGAAGTGGCTTGCTGGCGCTCGGAGTCACGAAGCGGTGTAACGAGTCGAAGGGTTGAGAGGTTTTGTCGGTTTTTGCTAAAAACCGTCAAAACGTTAAATGTTTTTATGAATTCAATAAATAGGTGTCTAGTATTAATATAAATTTTCAATTTCTTGGTGTAGCCTTTTGGTATATTTTTTAGAGTGGTTTTACTCTGAAAATGTATTAAAAGGAGATTCTAATTATAATTTTTCTTTTAGGTTTTATACGGTAATTTTCAGAATTATTAATTCTGAAATTACTAAGGGTCTATGTGTAAAATAGGGGCTTCTAGAACATGAGTTGCTAGGATATTATCCTGCCAAGTTGGTTGAATCATTTGAGAGCTTTAGAGACAAATATTCTAATGAAAATGGAGGAGAAAACTTTAGTTTGAAGAAATCTGGACGAGGAACAGTATTTGGAAGCAATTTTTCGGATTCTGCATAGGAACTTCGGCAATACTATTCACTATAATTCTAACTTCCAGCGCAGGTAATTTTTGTGGTGGAAATCGTTTTTGTGCTGCGTTTTGTGATGAATCTAGTGCAGAAGTTGATGTTGAATAGTTTCAACGTTCAATTTTCGAAAGTTGCAATAAGTTTCTGTAAGTCATTCTGAATTATTTTGCTGATCAAACCAGGCATCTCAGATCTGAAAAATATTCCGAAGAAATCTATTCCATTGTTAGTTTTGCTTGCAACATGTTTGATGAATTGTTGCTACCATTGTTCATCATCTAGGATATTCGTTAGCTGAGATGTTTAACAGGATTTTTGAATCAAAACTTGTTGAACAACTTTTGAACAACCATTCTAATCAAAATTTGTGTGAGCAGAATTTTTGTTTGATGCATAGCTTCAGTTCTAGAGGTGTTGTTCTTCATGTGATGAATCTGATTATTGGTTAGTATTCTCATGTGAATCCATTTTAGTATATAGCTTATTGTGTTCTACTGAAGTTAACTGATTACATCAAAGATGGTTGTGAAGCTGTTTTGAACATTAAATCTGTTTAAACTTTCAGAAGTTGTGATCTGTCTTATTGTTCTTATTTTGAAAAATTTGAGTGAAGTTTCAGAAAAGCTTTGAAAGTTTGCACTCCGGTTAATCTCTGAAAACATGGTCAATCTGTACTCAATTTACTCACAAGTTGTTTTAACTTAGTTTTTGTTTTAGATGTGTGTTTGAGCATATTTTATCTGATCTGGTGCTGATTTTATAAACTAAACTGTTTGGAACTACAATCTGAAATTTTAATCAAACTGAATCTGGGTTGATAGTTTACTCTATTCTTTTTCAAGTTTTTGTCAAGAACTTTAGTCACTAAGTCTTTGAGTTTGATTAAAATTCAGTCAAGTTATATGTGATATTTGAGACTGTTTAGTAGTCTGAAATTTCTCAAGTCTGATCTCTTGTGCTGAATTCCTTGTTTGATCCTTTGAACCTTCTAAGTATCTATTCAAATATATTGAACAGTCATTTGCCTTGTGACCTGAATTTGCCTTGTTAGAAGAACTCTGTGAACTACATCTGTTCTGAACCACAAGTATAGCTCTGTTTTGAAATTAAATACAGATTGAAGGGGATCTGAAGTTCAGTAAAATGTTTTGAAATCATTGATAAAACCTTTCTTAATGTCAAGTTGATTAAACTGGTATTCTATCAGAGTGAAAGTGATTTTCATATCTATGTTTTCCAGGAGAGTTTGTTGTTGCTGATCAGATGCTTCATCTGAATTCATTTCAACTTCTGTTCTGTGTCCAGATTATTTCAGTGTGTTGAGTCACATTAAAGTTCAATTGTTTGAAGTTGTTTATTACTTCATATTCTAGTTAGGCTGAAAGTGTTATGTATTCTCTCAATCTAGGTGTGTGTTGAACCAAAATTCACACTGTTTTCATTTGGTCTTGCTGATTGTTTGAAGTGATACAAGTTAGATGATATGTTCTGATTTGCAAAAGTCTATATGAATATATGAATGGTTAATCTGGAATATTGTGAAATCTGATGCCCGATGAGTGGAGGAGGAGTACATTAGTACCAATCTTCAAGAACAAGGGAGATATTCAAAGTTGTACCAACTATCGAGGGATTAAGCTCATGAGCCACACTATGAAGCTTTGGGAGAGAGTTATTGAGCATCACCTAAGAGGAATGACGCATATCACCATTGTTGGCGCAAATGTTACGCCAACAGGTTCTCGGTAATCAAGAACGAACAAACAGGAAGTTTGTGTTTTAGGACTACTTTGAGCCTCCGGAATGGATAATAACTCAAGTAGTCCGAGTAGGTGTAGATGAACAACTTGTTCTGGATCTCCCTTACAAGGTACAATGGGAGGTATTTATAGGGGAAAAAGTATAAGGAAAAGACCTATTTACCCCTAAATTACAACCGACATAGTGGAAACTATTCGGTGCTATAAACAAGGTTATACACGGTAAAGCACTGTAGGGTAGATGGATAAGCTGGACATCCAATCAATCGTGTCCTTCGGCTTCGAGGCCTCCATCTTCCATTCGGAGGGTTCTCTAGGGCTTCGCACCGTAGCACCCTCCGATTGTGGCGACGTATGCTCCGAACAACAGTCCACCGGCTTCGGGGTCCTTATCAGCCAACGAAGGGTTAATCTTTAAGTCTTGGAAATAGAGTAATTTCCCCCAACAGTAGCCCCTCGAATCCGCCTTTCTGTAGTTAACCAGTTTTAGATAGAAGGCAGTATACGAAAAGAACATTTCTAATTTCTGAGGCTTAAAGAGGATTTGAGGATGCTGTGACTTAGCCGAGGATTTTGGACCCAACACTTTCGAACCTTCGCCTTCTAGTTCTTGATACAGTGGGAACGCACATTGGGAAGGGAACGGTTTCAGAGTGCGAATGTCATGGAGACGGTTTCGGAGTGCACACGTCGTGGAGACGGTTCCAGAGAGCGAACGTCGTGGGGCGCCGTCGAAGTAGCCGTTACGGCGCAAGTAGCCGTTACCTTCTGTAAAAAAGGTAACGGTCGATTTTTACAGTGGTTGTACGCCATTCCACTTAACGGACCCACTTGTCGATGACAGAAGCCTGATCGCATTCGTCAGCTGTGGTGTGAAATCAATCGAAGAGTAGTACTGGTCGAGCAGTTATAAAAGGGAGAGACAGAGATTAACCGAGATTTTTTATCGCATCCATCACCTGCGATTCACCTTTTCCCCAATCTTCCAAACTCTTGAACGTTCGAGCGCGATGGCGAGAACTAGCCACACCACCCCCGCAGCGGCCAACACCCTAGCGCAGAGGCAGGCGTGGGCCGCTTCGGCAGCAGCGGCAATGGCAGTGGCTCCGAGCGGTGCTTGGCCCAAGAATCCTCGGGCGCTCCGTCCGCCCTCCAAGAAGAAGATTGCTCAAAGCTTCATCATCGGCCAATCCTTGAGCACCGCCGAGTCCATTGAAGAAGCGGTGGACGGAAGGTTGGGCGCTGGTCTGAGGACTCGAGTCCCCGGGACGGAGTGGACTCCAAGGCCGCGGAGCGGAGAGGTGGTGGTCTTCGAAGCATTCTTCGAAGCAGGCCTGGGGCTGCCGGCCGTGGACTTCTTAGCAGAGGTGTTGGACTTGTTCCATATCACCCTGCCTCAACTGTCCCCAAACGCCATCGCCCGATTGGCCATCTTCGAATGGGCGCTCCGGGCGGAGGGGTGCGAAGGACGCTCCGAAATCTTCGCCACGACCCACGAAGCCATATGCCAACCGAAGCCACAAGACGGGCCAGGGGACTCCAAGGTGACGATAGCCTTCGGCAGCGTCAATTTCCAGCTGCGGAGGGAGCACGCCCTCCACTTTCCTGCCAAAGCTATAAACGACAGGTGGTACACCAGCTGGATACTTCGGTGGTTTTATGCCGAAGTCGGAGAGGACTCCCCCTCACTGGTCCTCTCCAGGAGATCTGGTACCGGAAGGAGACGGACATTTCTCCGAACCCTAGCCTGCTCTCGACGAGGCTAGGGTTGCTTACCTCAGTGGCTCGTCGTATGAGCATGCGCGACCTGGCTGAGGAGTTCGTCGCCATTCGGATCCCTCCCCTCGGAGCCAACTGGCCGATCGTGTTCCCACAAGCCTCGGAGGGGGACCTCCGAAACTTAGGTAAACCTTCTCCTTGCTGCATCATATTCTCATACGTAGTTCGGGCCACCGAACGAGTTCTCGGAGCCCCTTCGGTGGCCGAGAGGCAAAGAAGGTTGGAATTGGTGGGGAGCTGGGAGCGATCCAACAGAGTGTGGAGGGCTCTCGGCATGGAGCCCCCGAATCTTCCTGACTTCGCTTCGACCGGAGAGGTTGGCCTTAAGAGGAAAGCCGCTGCCGAACCCTCCAAGAAGGCCGGCAAACAGCCGCTTCGGAAGAAGAAGAGAGCGAAGCACCCTTCAGAGTTGGCGTCCGCCTCGTCTGTTTCGTCACCGGGTGTGCAAAGCTCGGCCTCCGAAGAGGCAGAGGACTCCGACGGCCAGACAGCGGCGGCCTTCGAAGCCTACCTCCTGGGCGATGAAGATACAGGGGAAGTCCCTCCTCACACCTCCGTCGGGGAGGTGGTTAGTGTGACTCCGACTGCTCCTCCTGCGCCCGTCGTCGTTCAGGTGGAGTCGGACTCCCCTACTCCCAACTTTCCCGCACCTGAGGTGGTCCCTGCGGAGGCCGCGGCTCCGATGGGAAATGTTGAGGGCAGGACCTCGGGGGATGACTTCGCCGACATCCTCCAGATGTACGAAGCCTTGGAGGATCCAGCAATCCTTCCCCACGAAGCTCCCGGAGGTTCTTTCCGAAGCTCCTCCCTTTTTTACTCAATACCTGCCTACTGTCTGTGAAAACATGCTTATTAATTTTGTTATTGAAATAGGTACCTCTTCGGGTGTTGATGTTTTGGTGGCGTCCGAAGCCCCTGCGTCTTCGGAGGCTGTCATTCGAGCGGATCCCTCCGCGCCTCTGGAGGCTCCGAATTTGGCGGCGGAGAACGTGTCCTTCGGGGCAGACGACGTGCTCGCCAGGACGGAGTTGGCGACGGAGGTCACTCCTGTAGTGGCCGCCTCGACCACCGAGGTTGCCTCCGCTGCTGCGGTTCTGGTCAAAGAGGTGGTTGCCAATGGTCGGAGTACTCCTGCTTCGCCCTCCTTCGTACCGGGTAGGGGCAAGAGTATTTCTAGCCTCGGTCTTCTTCCTGGCCAGGCCGCACCCTCCGTCAGCAATTCGGAGGATGAGGCCACAGCGGATGATGCTCAAGCTCTGTCTTGGCTTCCTTTGCTGGCTCCGTTCCTGGAGCACCGGAGTGGCCTTCGAAGACTTATGGAGCCCCTGGCTGAGTGAAGCCAGGACATTGCTACTTCGGAGTTGATCTCCATTTTGAGCGAGGCCAGGGCTTCGACACTCAACACGGCCCTCGAAAGGGCTGCCCTTCAGGTATGAAAAAGACACCATAGCTACTTCGCATTAGTGGTCATAAATACTTTAGTACTTACTTAGTTCTTTTTGCAGCAATTTGTCCTTGCTAGAGCGGCAGCGACTTCCAACGAGGTCGAAGTTAATCGACTTAAACGGAAGGTCACTACCCTCCAGACAGCCCTTAATGACTCCACCGGGAGATCCCTCAGGCTGGAGGAAGAAGTCTTGGAGGAATGGAGGGCTAGGGCGGCATCGGATGAAGCCCTCGGAGTGATGGGGGACTGGTCCCGATCTTCCGATAGGTAAAGGATAACTTGGGTTGGTGGAGAATCTCGACGTTGGCGATCCAAGGCTCCGGTCCGGCGGATCAAAACCTTGCAATCGTTACACCACTGTCTCCGTTGGTTATCAACCACGCAGGACGCGATTGACCTCGCCACGAAGGCTAATTCCTGCAAGCGAACCCAAGAACACAAGCAAGAACAGGAAGGATACAAATCGAATGCCAAATCACAGACAAACGAAGATAAGGTGAGGTTTCACAAATGCCAATGCAGCAGCCAATCGGTCCGGTGCAAGAGGCGGGATCTAAACACAATAGTGTAGATGCAAACAAAGCAAAACCTGACCCTAGAGGCGGCTGGCGTGAGAATATATAGGGCGGCGGCCTGTGGAAGGCGAACAGACACAGGCTGTGGGCTAGAAGACGTACAGACTCAGACTATGGGCCAACACGGCCCAGTTCTGTCACGCAGGACTGTTTAAATCACACAGAACGACTCGAGACTCCAAATGAGGTGAAACCAACGGCAAACGATCCGTCTTCTCCTCAGCTTTCCAAAAGGTCAAAGAACGCGCCAATCGGACTTCGTATGAGGAAGTTATGCCCATTTTGGTGCATGGTGGTCGATGTAGTCCGAACCAGCGAAATCTTGACTTCAAAACATCCGTGCGACTTCGTCTTCAACTCCAACTCTTCTATTCCATCTCCCATGTTCCTAAGCAACAAAATATCACTAGAATTCAGTAGCATCCCGTCCAAACAAATATAATCAAAATTGCTAAGGAAAGAATTAACCTCATGGTTCAAGCGACGGGCACGGGCGCGTGTGATTGGTCCTTGTAGTTGATTTGTAGGTGGAGGCTCCATGTGTGTATCATGTGAAGTGATGTCCTCATCATCCTCCCCCTCTTGAATTGGAGTCGTCCTCGACTCAAGCTCATCGTCAGCTCCCAAATAGGGTTTTAAATCATCAGCACGGGGCATCAATTTAAACTTTCTCAAATCAGGAAAACGATCCTTGCGCAAGTACAACCAAACAAGATCTCCTGGTTTGAAAAACATCTTCTTTCTTCCTTTATTTGTATTTTGAGCAAAATAGCGTGCATCCTTTTCTATAACTTCCTTGGTCTTCGGATGCATAGCTTTCATAAACTCTGCACGCTTAGTTGCCTCCATGTTTGCTCTCTCTTGAAAAGGAAATGGCAACAAATCAAGTGGTGTGATTGGCTTAAAACCATACACCACTTCAGACGGGCACAATTGTGTTGTTGAGTGGACAGCTCTATTGTATGCAAATTCAACATGTAGAAGACAGTCCTCCCATTCTTTCAAGTTCTTCTTAATCATTGTTCGCAGCAACATGGAGAGTGTACGGTTTACCACCTCTGTTGGACCATCAGTTTGCGGGTGACAAGTTGTTGAAAATAGCAATTTTGTGCCAAGCTTGGCCCACACTGTCTCCCAAAAGTAACTCATAAACTTCACATCATGATCTGAAACAATGGTTCTAGGCATCTCGTGCAGTCTCACAATTTCCCTGAAAAATAAATCAGCAATATGTGAAGCATCGTTGGTCTTGTGACAGGGAATAAAGTGTGCCATTTTAGAAAACCTATCCACTCTTACAAATATGGAGTCTCTCCCCCTCTTTGTCCTAGGCAATCCCACAATAAAGTCCATGCTAATATCTTCCCAAGGTGCACTAGAAACAGGAAGTGGAGTATACAAACCATATGGGTTAAGTTTGGACTTAGCTTTATGGTATGTGGCACAACGCTGCACAAATCGTTCAACATCTCTCCGCATCTTTAGCCAATAAAAATTATTGGACAGCAGGGCCAAAGTCTTTTGTCTCCCAAAATGTTCCATTAATCCACCGCCATGTGATTCCTGCAACAACATCAAACGTACGGACGAATCTGGAACACATAGCTTGTTAGCGTGGAACAAGAACCCGTCATAAACATGAAATTTTTTCCAGCCTTTCCCATCATTACATTTAGTGTATGGTTTAGCAAATTCTTTATCTACAACATACAAATATTTCAAACTTTCCAAATCTGGAACGTTATTATCAAGTTGAGATAAAAGAACAACCCTGCGAGACAATGCATCAGCAACCACATTTTCTTTGCCATTCTTGTATTTCACAATGTATGGGAAAGGTTCAATAAATTCAACCCATTTAACATGTCTACGGTTCAGTTTAGCTTGCCCTCTCAAATATTTTAGTGCTTCATGATCAGAATGTATAATAAACTCCTTAGGCAAAAGGTAATGTTGCCAAGTTTCAAGCACACGCGCTAAGGCATATAATTCTTTATCATAGGTAAAATAATTCAATTGTGGACCATGCAATTTCTCACTAGAATAGGTCACGGGTTTACCTCCTTGTAGCAGCACACCTCCTATTCCAACACCACTAGCATCACATTCTAACTCAACAGGCTTACTCAAGTCGGGTAGCTGAAGTAGAGGTGCACGTGTAAGGCGATCCACTGGTGTGGCAAAAGCTTGTTCTTGTGCTGGCTCCCAAGTAGAAGTAACTCCCTTCTTGGTCAACTCAGGTAAAAGACCGGCTATGGTGCCGAAATCTTTCACAAAACGCCGGTAGAAACCTGCAAGACCAAGAAAACTACGTACTGCAAGGTTAGTTTTAGTTGCAAGCATGACACGCCCTTTCAGATTGATAACTTGTGATGAAGAAGGAGAAACAACTTTATCTTTTTGTTGCCTCGAAAGTGTTTTAGCTACTTGCTGATTTTCAGAAAGTTGTTTGCTCTTTTGTGCGTCCCTAGCACGTTTTTCTTGTTCAAATTTCACAATTTCAGCAGGAGTCATAGGAAGCAATGTAACTTTCTTTCCTTTATACATAAATGTGTACTTATTGCTCCTACCATGGTGTGTACCATCAGTATCATATACCCAAGGTCTACCAAGTAATAGAGAGCATGCTTGCATTGGTACTACATCAAATTCAGCAACTCCGAAGTATGTACCAATGGAAAATTCGATGTGAGCAGTTTGTGTTACCATGACCTTACCGCTATTGTTGAACCATTGCACGTGGTAAGGGTGTGGATGTGCACGTGTGGGAAGTTAAAGCTTAGTTACCACGTCGAGGCTCACCAAATTGTTGCAACTACCGCTGTCGATGATGACACGCGCACGACGGTTATTGACGAGGAAGAATGTCTGAAATATATTGTTCCGTTGTGCCTGGTCGTCCTGGTCCATGTGAGTGCTCAAGTCACGTTGTACAATAAGTGCTGCCATGTTAGTGAAAAGACAAAGCAACAAAGAATTATCCTTATGTAAACAGCTAGGTGGGTGTGTGGTGGAAGCAATCCGTCAAGCGCCTTACCCACGCTTGCAAGTGTTCTTACCACGCCGCAGTGAGGTCACCGGCCTACAGGTGATGAACCAAGTGGAGGGTGGTGGCAATTGCAAGGAATGAACCTGTCCTGACCTAGAGAAAGGTGTAGCTTGGAAGGCAAAGTGAGTAGCAAGGATTAGCGATAATAATAACAGTTAAACCAAGTTCAACAAGTATTCCCTAGTACTCGTCAAAGTTGCTGGCCTTAGTGCTCCCAAGGTGAAAATTCAAGCAATAGAGGGAAACTATGTGCCCAAAACTCAAATGGAAGCAACACAGGCCAAATTCAGCTCTCTGCAGATCGGACAAGAGATCGGACAAGGGATTGGACAAGCAGAAACTGCCACTGAAACTGCCACTACCTGCCACTGATCGGACAAGATATCGGACAAGAGTTCGGACAAGGGATTGGACAAGCAGAAACTGCCACTGCCTGCCACTGATCGGACAAGAGATCGGACAAGAGTTCGGACAAGAGTTCGGACAAGCAACTAACAGGACCGCTTCTCTTTTTTTATATATTTTTTTTCTCCTTTTTTTTCACTCTATTTTTTTGAACAAGGATGACCAGAGATGCAACCACAAAAATTGGCACCTACAACTGAGGTGGGATGTGGCTCACAAAAATTCAAACAAGTTCGCTGTCCGGCGAGCAAAAACTTTGTCCAATTTTTTTCTTTATCTTCCTGATTTTTTTTGGAGATTTTGGTGAGGGCTAACAGGCGTAGCGAGTTAGGGTACCCAGAAACATTGGGTCAGGAACACGCTCAAAAAATTTCAGATTTTTCTGCCAAACGAGCCAAAAGTTATGCCTGTTTTACTGAAGGGGGGTCACAAAGAGTCGATGTGTAAAACAAATAGGGTTGCGGAAGGGGGGTTTTTCGGTGGGGAATTTTTTTCTGAGACACAAGAACAACTACTACTCAAACGACACAGAGGGATGACTAAACCAGCAACAAGACTCGACCAAGAACACGAACTCAACAAAGTTAAAAATGAAATTAAAATCGCAAGGCACAAAGGGGTTCTCGGTGGGGAATTTTTTTTGGTGCGGTTTTCTGGACTCTGGGTAAAAACAAAAGCAGATCGAAATTACCTAACGGGAAAACTGAGCTCTGATACCAACTGATGGGGGACTGGTCCCGATCTTCCGCTAGGTAAAGGATAACTTGGGTTGGTGGAGAATCTCGACGTTGGCGATCCAAGGCTCCGGTCCGGCGGATCAAAACCTTGCAATCGTTACACCACTGTATCTGTTGGTTATCAACCACGCAGGACGCGATTGACCTCGCCACGAAGGCTAATTCCTGCAAGCGAACCCAAGAACACAAGCAAGAACAGGAAGGATACAAATCGAATGCCAAATCACAGACAAACGAAGATAAGGTGAGGTTTCACAAACGCCAATGCAGCAGCCAATCGGTCCGGTGCAAGAGGCGGGATCTAAACACAACAGTGTAGATGCAAACAAAGCAAAACCTGACCCTAGAGGCGACTGGCGTGAGAATATATAGGGCGGCGGCCTGTGGAAGGCGAACAGACACAGGCTGTGGGCTAGAAGACGTACAGACTCAGACTATGGGCCAACACGGCCCAGTTCTGTCACGCAGGACTGTTTAAATCACACAGAACGACTCGAGACTCCAAATGAGGTGAAACCAACGGCAAACGATCCGTCTTCTCCTCAGCTTTCCAAAAAGTCAAAGAACGCACCAATCGGACTTCGTATGAGGAAGTTATGCCCATTTTGGTGCATGGTGGTCGATGTAGTCCGAACCAGCGAAATCTTGACTTCAAAACATCCGTGCGACTTCGTCTTCAACTCCAACTCTTCTATTCCATCTCCCATGTTCCTAAGCAACAAAATATCACTAGAATTCAGTAGCATCCCGTCCAAACAAATATAATCAAAATTGCTAAGGAAAGAATTAACCTCATGGTTCAAGCGACGGGCACGGGCGCGTGTGATTGGTCCTTGTAGTTGATTTGTAGGTGGAGGCTCCATGTGTGTATCATGTGAAGTGATGTCCTCATCACGGAGCCCTCCGTTCGTCTGCCCAGGAGGTCGAGGCTGAGTGCATTGTCCTTCGAGCGGAGGTTGAAAGACTCCGCCAGGAGGCCGCTACCTCGAGTGCGCAGCTGGTGGAGCTTCAGGGAGCTCTTAGCCAGGCGATGGCCCTTAAGAGTTCTTTGATGCTCCGGGTGGCCGAAGTAGGCGCGACTTCTGCAGGCCTGGAAGCAGCGGAGAAGAAGAACTCTAGTACTGCGGATCGTACCTTGGAAGCATCTCTATCCTCCTAATGCGTCCATCAGGAGTAAGGGATATTCCGAGAGCAAACAAAATTCGACCCTTATCTTATTCATCGAAAGGGAAGTTTTTACAAATGATTACAAGGGGCCCCTAAGCAAAATAACGCTTAAGGTGCTCCGCATGCCATGCATGCTTCAACTCTTCTCCTTCTAAATTGGCTAATTTAAATGACCCGGGGCGTCCTGAGCGTAAGATAACATATGGTCCTTCCCATTTGTTTCTTAGCTTCCCCGGAGCTATTACACTGCGCAATACCAGATGACCCGGTTTTAATTCACTTAGCTTTACCTTCGGGTCATACCATGTCTTGGTGTGCTTGTGGTACTTAGACAGGTTCGCGACAGCGCGAAGCCTTGTTTCTTCTGATAAATCCAGCGAAGTGCTCCGGTCACTTTCGTCCCCAGGCTGTACTACGCGAAGCGATCCACCTCTGAGCTCCGTAGGAGTCATGGCCTCATCTCCGAAGAGTAATCTAAACGGTGTGAACCCCGTTGACCTGGTTTGAGTGGTTCGAATGGACCACAAGATTTTGGGGAGCTCTTCGACCCACAGCCCCTTGGCCAATCCAACAATTCGGCGATTCAGCCCGGAAAGGATGTTCCCGTTGGCTCGCTCAACAGCTCCGTTGGACTGTGGATGCCGCACTGCTGCGAAGCACAACTTAATGCCCAGTTCTTCACAAAATGTTTGGAAGGTGTCAGCTTCGAACTGGATTCCATTATCCACCGTCAACTCTCTTGGAACTCCGAACCTGCATATGATATTTTGCCAGAAAAATCGTTGCACATTCTTCGAGGTGATAGCTGTTAGCGGCTCCGCCTCAACCCATTTTGAGAAATATTCGATTGCCACCACCGCAAATTTCAAGCCACCTTTTGCCACAGGGAAAGGGCCTATGAGGTCCATGCCCCATCTAGCCATTGGCCATATTGGGGCAATAACTTGAAACTGAGCTGGAGGGCGATGGCTCCGTCTGCCCATCCACTGGCAGCCTTGGCATGTTCGAACTAGTTCTTCCGCGTCTCTTACTATTGTTGGCCAATAAAACCCTTGCCGAAGTGTCTTGCCTGCTAGCGCTCGAGGGGCTAAATGACCTCCGCATAGCCCTTCGTGGATGCCCCGAAGTATGTCTTGACCTTCGGGCTATGAGATGCATCGAAGTAGGGGAGAACACACTCCGGCCTTGTATAGTACTTCATCAATAAGCTTGTAATTTCGAGCTCTTGCTTGCAACCTTCGAGCTTCTGGGCCTTCAGGAGGGTCCATGGTACTTTGCAACATGCTTATTATCGGAGCCCGCCAATCTGTAGTTGGAATGCACATTACTTCTGACGAGGGTATTTGGTCAGCCGCTGGCTGCTCTAGCTCTTCGTAGAAAGCACCCTCCGGGAGGTCCACCGCTCCTGCTGCAGCCTTTGCAAGAATATCTGCAAGTTGATTCTCTGCCCGAGGGATGCTTCGAACTGTAAACCCTTTGAATGCTGCTTCGGCCTTGCGGATTTCTTCAAGGTATTGCGCGAGATGTGGGTTTTTTGCTTGAAAGCTTTTGTCAATATGCCCCGCGACAATTTGGGAATCTGTCTTGATCACTATTCTTGTAGCTCCGAGCACTTTAGCCTTTCGGAGGCCTAGCAAGATTCCTTCATACTCGGCAATGTTATTAGTGGTTCTGAAGTTGAGCCTTGCGGAATACATGGCCTTCTGCCCTGATGGTGATAAGATGACGGCCCCTGCTCCGGCACCTGATGCTTGATAAGCTCCGTCAGAGAATATTGTCCAAAAACCTTCGGAGGGTTCTTCTGGGGTCCAGATTGCAGATGGAGTCCATTCTGCTACGAAATCTGCTATAATTTGAGATTTAACAGCTGTCCTCGCCGTGAAGGAGATTTCGAAGGGTGCCAGCTCGACCACCCATTTTCCAATCTTGCCTGTGGAATCTTTGTTTCGGAGCATATCCCCAAGAGGATACGACGTAGGGACGATCAGGTTATGCGCCAAGAAATAATGCCTCAGCTTCCGCGAGGCCATTACTAGGGCATAAGCAAACTTCTCGAGCTCGGAGTATCTGACTTTAGCTCCAGATAATGCCTCCGACACAAAATACACTGGGTTCTGGACTAGCTTTCCTTTAAGCTCAACTTCCCGGACTAGTACTGCGCTCACTGCTGAATTTGTTGCTGCAAGATAAAGGAGCAATGTTTCTTCTGGGAGGGGAACGGTCAAAATTGATAACCTTCCGAGGTATTCTTTTATATCATCGAAGCTCTTTTGACACTCCGATGTCCATTGAAGGCTTTCGGACCCCTTTAGTGCTTTGAAAATTGGGAGGCTCCGCTCTGCTGACCTGGCTAGGAACCTGCTAAGAGCTGCAAGTCTCCCTGCTAATTTTTGAACCTGCTTCAAATTCTCTAGTGGAGCCATCCTTTGCAGTGCACTTATCTGTGTTGGGCTAGCTTCGATTCCCTGCTCGAAACTAAGTACCCTAGCAATTTTCCTGCTTGTGCTCCGAATATACATTTTTCTGGATTGAGGCGTACTCCACATGCTCGGAGGCTCTCAAATGTTTCAGCAAGATCTAGGCTATGCTGGTGCTTTTGAGCACTTTTATTACAATATCATCCATATAGGCCTCGACATTCCGGCCTATCTGATGACCTAGAGCCTTAGCTATTAAACGAGAAAAGGTAGCTCCGGCATTCCGTAACCCAAAAGGCATTCTTACATAAAAAATACTCCGGAAGGAGTTATAAAGCTTGTCTTGGCTTCGTCTTCGCGTTTTAGCCATACTTGATGATATCCGGAGTATGCGTCGAGGAAACTTAGCAATTCGGACCCAGCTGTGGAATCTACCAACTGATCTATTCGGGGCATCGGGTAGGGGTCTCGCGGGCATGCTTTATTTAATGAAGTGAAGTCAATACACATGCGCCATTTGTTCGAGTCCTTCTTCCTTACAAAAACAGGGTTAGCCAACCACTCAGTATGGGCTACCTCCCTGATGATGCCAGCCCTTAACAATTTTTCTACTTCGGCCTTGGCTAGGCTTGCTCTTTCTGCTGACAGCTTGCGGAGCCCCTGGCGTACCGGCTTGGCCTTCGCGTTGACGAGCAGACTATGCTCGATGATGCTTCGATCGACCCCGGTGATGTCTTCGTCAGTCCAAGAAAATATGTCTAGATTTTTCCTAACGACTTCTTCTAACGAGGCGGTTATTTCTGGAGATAGCCCCTTGCCGAATTTCACTGGGTACTCTTTGCCATCTTCCGAGATTATTCTTGTCTCAATATCACCCTCCGGGCTTGGCTTGAGCGAAGATCCCTTCGGATGGTTCAAGGCCTCCGGTACTTCTTCGACGCTTTCCGCCACATTATGCACTTGTTCGGGGTCCAATGGCTGCCCATGGCCATACTCCGTCCTCCTGGCTACAGCCTGGTCTCCTGAAATAGTAAGCACTCCACCTTGTGTGGGCATTTTGAGACAAAGGTAATTGTGATGTGCTATAGCCCCGAACTGGTTCAACATCCCTCGACCGAAGATAGCATTGTAAGCGTATGGGGCATCAACCACATCGAAGATCACCTCTTCTACTCGGGCCAAAGGCCCCTCTCCGAAGGCAACCTCGAGGCCTATTTGGCCGAGGGCATCGAGAGGCGGTCTTGAGAACCCTTGAAGCGGCCGAGCTGCTGGAAGTAGATGCTTCCGAGGTATGCACATCTGGTCGAAGGCCTGGACGAAGAGTATGTCTGCGGAGCTCCCGCCATCTACCAGGATCCTTCGAACGTCTGCTCCTGCTATATCAGTAGAGATGACTAATGGGTCAGCATGGGGGAACTTCACCCCCGCCGCATCGCTGGCTGTGAATGAGATGGGCACACGGGACCATTCTGGCATCCCTTTGGCGGAACTCGAGGTCCCAATGTGCCCGACCTCGCGGACGTACTCGCGGCGCTGTCTCTTGGACATGCTTCTGAGGGTCCCCCCTCCGGAGATGGGCAGGACCACTCTCTTGCTCGGGCCACAGTTTGAACAGGCTCCGAGCGTGCCGACGGTGGGGCCCGATCCGAAGTACCCCGCCCGGTATTTCGCTCAAGGTAGTCGCCCCGAAGGGCCAATACTACCTTGCAATCCTTCGTGTCATGGCTTCTATTGTCGCCATGCACACAACAGAAAAAACTCTGGCGCCTGCCAGGCATCCTTTCTTGAGGCTTTGGTGGCCCAGCCTTGAAATTCTTCGCCTGCTGGAAATTGGCAGGTGCCTTCGAAGCTGAAGGTGCAATATTTAGAACCTCCGAGCGGAAATGCTTCTTCCCCCGCTTGTACTCGTTGAAGCGGTTGTCTTGTGTAGGTTGCATAGTAGCGGAGGCTTCAGGCTCCCTTTTGACTTCTCGGAGGGTGGGCAATGGTGCTTCAGCTCGCCGAAGACATCCTTCCTACGCCTTGGCATACTGCTCGAAGTATGCCATGAGCTGTGCCACAGACGTCACCGGCTTTCGATGGAGTTTGCTGAGGAGGTCGGGGTTCAGCACCCCTTCGCGGGCAGCATCAACTACCGAGGAGGTAGACAGGCCCTTGATCTGTGACTTGGTGTGGGCGAAGCGCGTGAAGTACTCCCGGAGGGTTTCTCCCACCCGCTGCTTTACCTGAAACAAACTTCCTGTGGACATCGGGGCCACGAAGGTACCTTGGAAGTTGCTCACAAATTTCTTTTTTAGCTGCTCCCATGAACTGATCGATCCTGGCTTTAGGGACCAGAACCAGCGGAGTGCCACTGCTTCGAGAGCGAGGGGGAAGCATTTTGCCATGGTGCTTCGCACCCCTCCGCTTGCTTCTATTGCTAGGGCGTAAGAGCGGGCGAACTCTTCGGGGTCCGACCCCCCGGAGTACTTGTGCAGCTTCGAGGCCTTGAATCTGGGGTCGAAAGGCACTCTCTGCAGATCCGAGTGTAACGGAGACTCGTCATCGAAGGATGCATTCTCGGCTTCCTCCGGGACTTGGATAACTTCTGGGGGATTGCGGGTTCCATCGTCTTGAGGCCCTCCTAGAGTTTCGGTGGAAGCTTGAGTGTGGAGGCGATCAGCGGCCTCTTTCCTCCACCTGGATACCTCCTCCTGAAGCCTGGCTAGCTGCGTAGCCTCGGTTTCGGGAGGGCCTTCGTCTTCGTCGGAGGGCACTTCTGGATCCCGGCTAGCTGCGTAGTCGGTCTGAAGCATCGTAGGAGGAGCCAGAGGTCCCCGGGGCGCTCGACGCCCAGCGGTCTCGGCAGGAATCGCCAGATTAGCTGAGGGTCCTGCTCCATTGGTCCGAGGGGACCTTCGAAGAGGACCCGAAGCCTGGCTACGCTTCGGAGGCATAGCTAGCCACGAAGATGTCTTGGAGATGGAGGACTTCGAACGACTCAAGGGGTCGAGAGAAGGCCCTCGAGCTGCACTAGGAAGCCCTTAACTGAAGGGTGCGCGGAGTCTTGGGACTCCGAGGCTCCCTCCGTAAGTGCTCTTCGGAGTGTAGTCAGCAGTAGAGAACAAGCTTTTAGAACTTGTATCCCCACGGACGGCGCCAACTATTGGCGCAAATGTTACGCCAACAGGTTCTCGGTAATCAAGAACGAACAAACAGGAAGTTTGTGTTTTAGGACTACTTTGAGCCTCCGGAATGAATAATAACTCAAGTAGTCCGAGTAGGTGTAGATGAACAACTTGTTCTGGATCTCCCTTACAAGGTACAATGGGGGGTATTTATAGGGGACAAAGTATAAGGAAAAGACCTATTTACCCCTAAATTACAACCGACATAGTAGAAACTATTCGGTACTATAAACAAGATTATACACGGTAAAGCACTGCAGGGTAGATGGATAAGCTGGACATCCAATCAATCGTGTCCTTCGGCTTCGAGGCCTCCATCTTCCCTTCGGAGGGTTCTCTAGGGCTTCGCACCGTAGCACCCTCTGGTTGTGGCGACGTATGCTCCGAACAACAGTCCACCGGCTTCAGGGTCCTTATCAGCCAACGAAGGGTTAATCTTTAAGTCTTGGAAATAGAGTAATTTCCCCCAACAACCATGAACCAATTTGGATTCATGCCTGGAAGGTCAACCATGGAAGCAATTTTTTAATAAGACAGGTCATGAAGCGGTATAAGGTGCAGAAGAAGGACTTGCACATGGTTTTTATCGACTTGGAAAAGGCCTATGATAAAATACCTAGGAATCTCATATGGTGGGCATTGGATAAGCATAAAGTCCCAACAAAGTATGTTACGCTCATTAAGGACATGTATGACAAGGTTGTGACTAGTGTCCGAACAACTGATGGTGATACAAATGTTTTCCCGATTAACATAGGACTACATCAAGGTTCAACTTTGAGCCCTTATCTATTTGCCTTAGTGATAGATGAGGTCACGAGGGATATACAAGGAGATATCCCTTGGTGTATGCTTTTCGCTGACGATGTAGTTCTAGTAGATGAAAGCCGGGAAGGAGTAAATAGAAAGCTAGAGTTATGGCGTCAGACCCTAGAGTCAAAAGGATTTAGAATTAGCAGGACCAAAACCGAGTATATGAGATGTGACTTTGGTACTACAATTAGTGAGGATGGAGATGTAAGCTTGGGAGGCCAAGTAGTACCAAAGAAGGACACCTTCCGTTATTTGGGATCGATGCTTCAGAGAGATGGTGATATTGATGAAGATGTTAGCCATAGGATCAAAGCGGGGTGGATGAAATGGCGTCAAGCATCGGGAATCCTATGTGACAAGAGAGTGCCACAGAAGTTGAAAGGCAAGTTCTACAGGACGGCGATTAGGCCTGCTATGTTATATGGGGCTGAGTGTTGGCCTACTAAGAGGCAGCATATCCAACAACTATGTGTCATAGAGATGCGTATGTTGCGTTGGATATGTGGGCACACAAGATTGGACCGAGTGAGAAACGATGACATACGCGATCGGCTAGGAGTAGCGCCAATTGAAGAAAAGCTTATGCAACACCGGTTGAGATGGTTTGGGCATGTCCAACGGAGACCCCTAGAGGCACCGGTGCACAGAGTTATCATAAGACGGGTCAATAATGTGAAGAGAGGTAGAGGGCGACCAAACTTGACATGGGAGGAGGCAATCAAAAGGGACTTGAAGGAATGGAATATCCCAAAGGAGTTGTGTTTGGATAGAAGTGCTTGGAAAGAAGCTATCCACGTGCCCGAACCGTAATTAGGCCTTTTCCCTTTTAGTGCTCTTAAAAGCTTTTCCCCTCCCCTTTCTCTCTCTCTCTCTTTTCCCCTTTCTCCCCTTTCCCTACCCCAACTTGCTTGGGACTAAAAGGCTTTGTTGATGATTGTGAAATCTGATAAGAGGAGAATCAATTTGTGCTCAGCCTTTTAATCAAATCAGAAATCCTGTTTTATTAGTGCTGTTTTTGTCAAGCCTTTTTCTGTATTCAGCATGTGTTTTAGTTGATGATTTGGTCTGATCTGAAAACTCTTGAAATATATTTGAATGCTTGAAATGTGCTGAAATTAACCATGTTCACAAATTGAGGTCTGCATATTAAATCATAATCAGATCTCTGAATTGTTTTGAAGGTAATTGTTACTATTCATCGTCCAGAATATTTCAGTGTGGTGAATTACTTTCAAATTAAACTGTGTCAAGTTGTTTATTCGCTCAAATCTTGTTTAGGATGAAATAGGTTCTGTATTGAGGGAAAGTTGATTATGCATCAGTTTGAAATCAGTGATTTGTTTTAGTTCTGTTTTCAGTGATGAACATCTCAATTGACCTATATTGGAACTTGTGTATTGAGTACTAAAAGTAAAACTAAAGTCTTTGGTTGAGCTGTTTGAAATATCAGTTTTGAATCTGACTTGAAATTCTGAATCTCTAAGTGTATTGCTGAATACTCTGAATTTTGTCGGCATATCAGCGACCGACTGACCAAGTCGGAGTTTCAAACTCCGAAGTTCTGAAGCAGTCGCTACTTTAAAGTCCGACAGGGCTAGTTCGACACTTGAGATTCCGATTTAGTCTGAACTGAGTTTTTGAAACACTTTTTGCTCTGATTTGCTCTGATTGATTTATATTTGAATTTTGAATCTTGTAGAGGTGCGTTGGGATGTTTTGAACAAGCCATCATATTTGCGAGAAATTGTTGAGGCGCCTATTCACCCCCTCTAGTCGCCATTTCGATCCCACATAATGATATTGATGCATCACGGGGTCCTGATCTTCACGACGTAGGATCAATCTTCAGATAACTAGCTGCAAGCAGTGATAACTAGTGCAACCTGGCAAATAAAACTCGAAGCCAACCACCGTCTTTAATCGGCAACCTGAATCGAGGATTCGCCCAACCATACTCTCAAAGAACCAACCAACACAGCCTACAATCAATCAAGGAGGACCTTGAAGGGAGTAGGAGCACCAATTGGGAGCGGATGAAGCCGCCGCTTCTGTAATCCCGCGAAGGAAATCACAAGAGCAAAGGAAGGTAGAGATCTCTCTCTGAATTTGTTAGCACGCAGTTGAACAAGGGGTTCTGTATTCAATAATCAAAAGTGCCGATTACAATGGTGCTAGGGGGTATTTATACAAGGAGTAGACCTTGAAGATATGTGCGAACATGAAATGAAAAGACTAGGCGAACTATGTGAAAACGAATCAGCTTCTGGAGACTTTCCGCGTGGCTGTTGGTCTTCTGAGCGGTCTTCGGTATTTCAGCAATAACTCCTCCTTGGAAGCTTCAATTCACGAACGGTTGGATCCCTTGGAAAGGTGACTTGATAAGGTTTCACACCATGTAGAATATGCACCATGGAACTCTGTAGAATGATACAGTTTTAATACGAGAACATTGACCTCATGCAGACTGTTGACCTTCGGACCAGCAAGCACTAAAACTGGTCGGACGCCTTCATGCAAACTTCAAACTGGTCGGGGTTAGATTCATTGAAAACTAGACTTCTTTGAGACAATCCTGCAGGACTGGCTTGGTTCGAGCATGATTCTTCTATGTGTCCATTTCCTTGTGAGTTATTGTCATCCTTCTTGGTAAACCTCTTGTTGAAGCTTCTTAGCTCGACTGCGTGTAATTGGTCCATCAAAAACATGTATTGGAGTTGCTGTGGTCGAAGTGGTTGGTGTAGAGGTTGGAGTGGTCGGCGTGGTCATATCATCCTCCCCCTCTTGAAAAGGAGTCGTCCTCGACTCTAAAATGTCTTCATATGTGAATGCTGATAGGTCAGCAACATTGAAGGAGTTGCTCACGACATAGCTTGGTGGAAGGTCAATCTTGTATGCATTATCATTGATCTTGGCAAGAACACGAAATGGACCATCCCCTCGTGGCATCAGCTTGGACTTGCGCTTATCAGGAAAGCGATCTTTACGCAAGTGAATCCACACCAAATCGCCTGGTTCAAACGACACCTTCTTTCTATGCTTGTTCATACTTGCAGCCTTATGTGTCGCCTTTAGCTCAATTGCTTCTTTTGTTTTCTCATGTATCTTCTTGACATGTGAAGCATGCTTGGAGGCTTCCATATTGGTTCTCTCCTGTAATGGCAAAGGCAACAAATCTATCGGAGCAATGGGTTTGAACCCATAAACAATTTCAAAAGGACACAAGTTAGTGGTAGAATGTACTGCCCTGTTATAAGCAAACTCCACGTGAGGCAAGCAGTCCTCTCAATCTTTCAGGTTCCTTTTCACCATGGTTCGCAGCAACATCGACAGGGTTCGATTCACCACTTCAGTTTGTTTGTCGGTTTGAGGATGACAAGTGGTCGAGAATAGAAGCTTGGTCCCCAGCTTGGACCATAATGTTTTCCAGAAGTAGCTCACAAACTTGACATCACGATCAGATACAATGGTCTTAGGCACCCCATGCAACCTCACAATTTCCCTAAAAAATAAATTAGCAACATGTGAAGCATCGTCGCTCTTGTTACAAGGGATAAAATGAGCCATCTTTGAAAATCTATGAACCACAAAAAAACAGAATCTTTTCCTCTCTGAGTTCTAGGCAGTCCCAGAACAAAATCCATACTTATGTCTTCCCAAGGAATTTTAGGAGCAGGTAGAGGAGTGTATAAACCATGAGGGTTCAGTTTAGACTTAGCTTCGTGACAAGTGATGCAGGCACTCCACGAACCGGATAACGTCTCTCCTCATCTTGGGCCAATAGAAGTGATCACCTAGCAGCTCATAGGTTTTCTTTTGTCCAAAATGACCTGTCAATCCTCCTCCATGGGACTCCTGCAATAAAAGAAATCTATCCGAAGAATTTGGAACACAAAGCTTGTTAGCCCTAAACAAAAATCCATCATGTATATGATACTTTTCCCAACCTTTTCCATCTTTACAATGAGTGTATGGTTTTGAAAATTCAGGGTCATCATTATACATGTCCTTCAAACTTTGAAGACCTATAACCTTCACCTCAAGTTGGTTTAGCAACACAATTTTTCTAGACAAAGCATCAGCAACCACATTGTCCTTACCTTTCTTATACTTCACAATATATGGAAATGTCTTGATGAACTCAACCCATTTGGCATGGCGTCGGTTCAGTTTTGCTTGGCCTTTCAAATACTTTAAAGCTTCATGATCGGAATGGATAACAAACTCTTTTGGCCATAAATACACGCACCAAAGCATACAATTCTTTATCATATACAGAATAATTCAATTGAGCACCTCCCAACTTTTCACTAAAATATGCTACAGGTTTGCCTTGCTGTATTAAAACCCCTCCTATGCCAATTCCACTGGCATCACATTCTACTTCAAAAGTTTTAGTGAAATCAGGAAGAACAAGCAATGGTGCTTCAGTTAAGCGTTTCTTTAATTTTTGAAAAGCATTTTCTTGTGAACTTCCCCATTTAAATTCAACACCTTGCTTTGTTAATTCATTTAAGGGAGTAGCAATGGTACTAAAATCTTTAACAAATCTCCTATAAAATCCAGCTAGACCATGAAAGCTTCTTATTTGACTTACATTCGTTGGAGTTGGCCAATCCTTGATGGCTTTCACCTTGGTTTCATCCACTTCAATTCCTTTTCCTAAAACAACAAAGCCAAGGAACACAACATGGTCTGTGCAAAAACTGCACTTCTCAAGATTAGCAAATAATTTCTCCTTTCGGAGCTCATCTAGGACTTGTCGAATATGATTCATGTGCGCTTCAAAAGACTTGCTGTAAATTAAGATATCATCAAAATAAACAACCACAAATTTTCCAACGAAGGCTCTCAAAACATGGTTCATCAATCTCATAAAAGTACTTGGAGCATTAGTCAAACCAAAAGCATAACTAGCCATTCGTACAGCCCAAATTTTGTTTTAAAAGCAGTTTTCCATTCATCTCCAGCTTTCATTCTTATTTGATGGTACCCACTTTTCAAATCAATTTTAGTGAATATTATGGAACCACTTAATTCATCAAGCATGTCTTCTAATCGAGGAATAGGATGGTGATAGCGAATAGTGATGTTATTTATGGCTCTACAATCAACACACATCCTCCAAGAACCATCCTTTTTTGGTACTAAAATAACAGGAACAGCACAAGGACTTAAGCTTTCACGAACATAACCTTTATCGAGAAGTTCTTGTACTTGCCTTTGTATCTCCTTTGTTTCTTCAGGATTGGTGCGGTATGGTGGTAGATTTGGAAGAGCAGCCCCCGGAATAAGATCGATCTGATGTTCAATCCCACGTACAGGAGGTAATCCATTCGGGGTTTCCTTTGGAAAAATGTCCTCATATTCCTGCAAAAGATGAGACACCATACTAGAAAAAGAGGTGTTATCGTTAGCTGACACTAAAATGTCTTTGTACACAAGTACAAAGAGTACTTGATCTGGGTTGTTCCTTACTTCTCTCATCTCAGATTTTGTTGCTAACATGACTAAATTTTTTTCTTCTTCTTTCTTTTGATCTCTCAATTTTTTTCTCATATTGGGCTGGTGGCTCTCACTCTCTGATTTGTGGAAGGCACTCGAATTCTTTTTCTCTTCCTTTCCGTTCTCATCTCTCATACTAGAGCTCTTTTGCAAATGCTCAGCAAGAATTTGCTGTGGTGTCATAGGTTTGAGTACAAACTTCCTCCCCTTCAAATCTAGAGTGTACTGATTTGTTCTCCCGCAATGCTGAGTATAGCAATCATATTGCCATGGCCTCCCGAGTAGTATGTGACATACGGACATGGGTGCCACATCACACTCTACCGTGTCAACATATTCACCAATCTTGAAGGGAACTTTTACTTTGTATCCAATCTTGATGTCACCGGAATCATTCAACCATTGGACATGATATGGATGAGGATGTCGCAGAAGTTTCAGATCAAGCTTGTCAACCATCTCACGACTAGCAAGATTATGGCAGCTTCCTCCATCAATGATCATCTTCACTACCTTATCTTGCACTTTGGCTCTTGTCTGAAATAAATTATGCCGCTCACCGTTCTCAGCTTCCTTCATCTGAACACTCAATATTGGTGCCACCACAAGAGCAGCACCTTGCTCAAAATTACAGCCGGTATGTTCTTCTTCTTCATGGGCTTCTTCTTCTATATCTTCCTCTTCACTGGCTGATTCGTACTCTCCATTATCATTTACAATGATCACTCTATTATTTGGACACTCTCTAGCAACATGTCCACGACCTCCACACTTGAAACACTGAATCCCACTGCTCTTGGATGTAGAACCCACTGAAGTGGAGGTGGAAACTGCTGGTTTGGAACTCGTGCTCGGGGCAGCAGAGTTCTTCCCGCTAAAATTACTTTGAACATTAGAAGGTGAGCCTCCAAATGAACCTTTCGCAGCTGACGGTGCAGCAGTAAACATGGAATTTAACTTGCTTCCTCCAGACATAGTCCTTGTACCAAAAGGCAAAGACTTACTGCTCTTGGTATCTTGCTGCAGTTGGCGTTTAGTTTTGGTGGCTTGATGTACCAAATCAATAAGACGACGGTACGACTGAAACTCGACAATGCGTTGAATATTTCGATGCAACCCAGCCATGAATCGTGCCATAGTTTGTTCTTCATCTTAATATACGTTGGCTCTAATCATAGACTTCTCCATCTCTTTATAATACTCTTCAAAAGAATAACTTCCTTGTTTCAAATTCTGCAGTTTATCAAAAAGATCACGTCGATAATGCTTCGGCACGAAACGTCTTCTCATTTCACGTTTCATCTCTGCCCATGTGGCAATAGGATGTTCTCCATCTTCTTCACGATCTTGGAGAAGTTGCTCCCACCAAATCAGAGCATATCCTTCAAATTCTAGAGATGCCATAGCCAACTTCTTCTCTTCTGTATAATTATGCAAGCGAAAGATCTTGTCGACCTTCAACTCCCAAGTGAAATAAGCTTCAGGATCAGATCCTCCATCAAATTTTGGCTTGGTAAATTTCAGTTTACCAAGCCTCTCTTTACGATGGCCTCCTCTACGATGTTGGCGATCATGATGGGAATGATTATCATCATTTTCAGATTCGTATTCTTCAGTGTCTTGATTTCTTCGATTCCAGTCCCTCCCTCTTCCATGTGCAGCACTTCGGTTCCTCCGTCCTCTTCTTCCTCCTCTTCCATCACTATCATCACCTTCTTCACCATGGGTGCTTGCTCCATCATTAGGTGGACGACGTCCCCTAATTTCATTTAGTATGGTTTGAAAATCTTGGGCCAACCGATCTTGTCTCTCTTCTAGACTTTGCTGGAATTCATTAAATTGTGCCATGGTGACACAATCATTGACCTCAACGCCGTCACCCATCTTTCTGTAAAATTAGTGACAACAAAGGAACAAGAGTATATGTGGAAAAAATATATATGGGATCTCTCAATCTCACTTCTCTTACCAACCGAGGCTCAGTGAAGTTCCTGTGGGTTACAGAGAAACAAAATGTGTGTTGGTACCGAGAGCGATGGTTAAGCGAATACAAGACCAGAGAGTACCGATTACGATGGCTTTTATGTGGAGCTTGGTGGGGATTATAAACAAGGAATGCAATCTGAATTCTAGTTGTTGTAAAGTTAAGTAACAATCCAAACTAGAGGTTCCCTGCTTAGTGCTGATCTCAAAAAGATGTAAATGGATGACACACACGCGCAAAGAAAATCTAAGATTGATGCAAACAAGGAGTATGATTGGGATGCAAGTGTTGCAATCAAACCCAACCAAAATTTTTGTACCAACAAAAGATAGCGATCTGGTTGCACAACTTGAAACACAAACTTTCAGCAACTGTGCTCTCAACCGAACTGATCTTTAAACTTTTCTTTCACAATTTTTCTCAACTTTCCTTTTTTTTGAACTTTTCTTTCTATTACTTTTTTTATAGAACTGAACACAATGACCAGATATATAAGAGGCTCAAAGGACACACGACGGAAAATGATCAGCAACTAAAACAAAGACTCTAATGGACTGAAAATTAACTGAACTCACTAAAATAACAGATTGAAACAAAGGGGTAAACAATATATATATATATATATTTTGGCTTTTGGTGGATAGGACGAAACAAAATATATGTAGCTAAGGGTAAAGAATCCTACCGTGGAAACCGATCAGCTCTGATACCAGATGAAGCGTCACGGGGTCCCGATCTTCACGAGGTAGGATCGATCTTCACATAACTAGCTATAGAATAGCCGGATAACTTGCTGCAAGTAGCGATAACTAGTGCAACCTGGCAAATAAAACTCGAAGCCAACCACCGTCTTTAACCGGCAACCTGAATCGAGGATTCGCCCAACCACACTCTCAAAGAACCAACCAACACATCCTACAATCAATCAAGGAGGACCTTGAAGGGAGTAGGAGCACCAATTGGGAGCGGATTAAGCCGCCGCTTCTGTAATCCCGCGATGGAAATCACAAGAGCAAAGGAAGGTAGAGATCTCTCTCTGAATTTGTTAGCACGCAGCTGAACAAGGGGTTCTGTATTCAATAATCAAAAGTGCCGATTACAATGGTGCTAGGGGGTATTTATACAAGGAGTACACCTTAAAGATAGGTGCGAACACGAAACGAAAAGACTAGGCGAACTATGTGAAAACAAATCAGCTTCTGGAGACTTTCCGCGTGGCTGTTGGTCTTCTGAGCGGTCTTCGGTATTTCAGCAATAACTCCTCCTTGGAAGCTTCAATTCACGAACGGTTGGATCCCTTGGAAAGGTGACTTGATAAGGTTTCACACCATGTAGAATATGCACCATGGAACTTTGTAGAATGATACAGTTTTAATACGAGAACATTGACCTCATGCAGACTGTTGACCTTCGGACTAGCAAGCACTAAAACTGGTTGGACGCCTTCATGCAAACTTCAAACTGGTCGGGGTTAGATTCATTGGAAACTAGACTTCAAGAGTTTTCCAAAAAGTGCTCATTTTCCTTCATAGCCTTTGGAAATCAAAAGTTATGATTATTTCTTTGAGACGATCCTGCAGGACTGGCTTGGTTCGAGCATGATTCTTCTATGTGTCCATTTCCTTGTGAGTTCTTGTCATCCTTCTTGGTAAACCTCTTGTTGAAGCTTCTTAGCTCGACTGCGTGTAATTGGTCCATCAAAAACATGTATTGGAGTTGCTGTGGTCGAAGTGGTTGGTGTAGAGGTTGGAGTAGTCGGCGTGGTCATATCATCCTCCCCCTCTTGAAAAGGAGTCGTCCTCGACTCTAAAATGTCTTCACTTGTGAATGCTGATAGGTCAGCAACATTGAAGGAGTTGCTCACGCCATAGCTTGGTGGAAGGTCAATCTTGTATGCATTATCATTGATCTTGGCAAGAACACGAAATGGACCATCCCCTCGTGGCATCAGCTTGGACTTGCGCTTATCAGGAAAGCGATCTTTACACAAGTGAATCCACACCAAATCGCCTGGTTCAAACGACACCTTCTTTCTATGCTTGTTCATACTTGCAGCCTTACGTGTCGCCTTTACCTCGATTGCTTCTTTTGTTTTCTCATGTATCTTCTTGACATGTGCAGCACGCTTGGAGGCTTCCATATTGGTTCTCTCCTTTAATGGCAAAGGCAACAAATCTATCGGAGCAATGGGTTTGAACCCATAAACAATTTCAAAAGGACACAAGTTAGTGGTAGAATGTACTGCCCTGTTATAAGCAAACTCCACATGAGGCAAGCAGTCCTCCCAATCTTTTAGGTTCTTTTTCACCATGGTTCGCAGCAACATCGACAGGGTTCGATTCACCACTTCAGTTTGTTCGTCGATTTGAGGATGACAAGTGGTCGAGAATAGAAGCTTGGTCCCCAGCTTGGACCACAATGTTTTCCAGAAGTAGCTCACAAACTTGACATCACGATCAGATACAATGGTCTTAGGCACCCCATGCAACCTCACAATTTCCCTGAAAAATAAATTAGCAACATGTGAAGCATCGTCACTCTTGTTACAATGGATAAAATGAGCCATCTTTGAAAATCTATCAACCACAACAAAAACAGAATCTTTTCCTCTCTGAGTTCTAGGCAGTCCCAGAACAAAATCCATACTTATGTCTTCCCAAGGAATTTTAGGAGCAGGTAGAGGAGTGTATAAACCATGAGGGTTCAGTTTAGACTTAGCTTTGTGACAAGTGATGCAGCGCTCCACGAACCGGATGACGTCTCTCCTCATCTTGGGCCAATAGAAGTGATCACCTAGCAGCTCATAGGTTTTCTTTTGTCCAAAATGACTTGTCAATCCTCCTCCATGGGATTCTGCACAGGAACTTCGGCAATACTATTCACTATAATTCTAACTTCCAGCGCAGGTAATTTTTGTGGTGGAAATCATTTTTGTGCTGCGTTTTGTGATGAATCTAGTGCAGAAGTTGATGTTGAATAGTTTCAACGTTCAATTTTCGAAAGTTGCAACAAGTTTCTGTAAGTCATTCTGAATTATTTTGCTGATCAAACCCGGCATCTCAGATCTGAAAAATATTCCGAAGAAATCTATTCCAGTGTTAGTTTTGCTTGCAACATGTTTGATGAATTGTTGCTACCATTGTTCATCATCTAGGATATTTGTTAGCTGAGATGTTTAACAGGATTTTTGAATCAAAACTTGTTGAACAACTTTTGAACAACCATTCTAATCAAAATTTGTGTGAGCAGAATTTTTGTTTGCTGCATAGCTTCAGTTCTAGAGGTGTTGTTCTTCATGTGATGAATCTGATTATTGGTAGTATTCTCATGTGAATCCATTTTAGTATAGCTTATTGTGTTCTACTAAAGTTAACTGATTACATCAAAGATGGTTGTGAAGCTGTTTTGAACATTAAATATGTTTAAACTTTCAGAAGTTGTGATCTGTCTTATTGTTCTTATTTCGAAAAATTTGAGTGAAGTTTCAGAGAAGCTTTGAAAGTTTGCACTCTGGTTAATCTCCGAAAACATGGTCAATCTGTACTCAATTTACTCACAAGTTGTTTTAACTTAGTTTTTGTTTTAGATGTGTGTTTGAGCATATTTTATCTGATCTGGTGCTGATTTTATAAACTAAACTGTTTGGAACTACAATCTGAAATTTTAATCAAACTGAATCTGGGTTGATAGTTTACTCTATTCTTTTTCAAGTTTTTGTCAAGAACTTTAGTCACTAAGTCTTGGAGTTTGATTAAAATTCAGTCAAGTTATATGTGATATTTGAGATTGTTTAGTAGTCTGAAATTTGTCAAGTCTGATCTCTTGTGCTGAATTCCTTGTTTGATCCTTTGAACCTTCTAAGTATCTATTCAAATATATTGAACAGTCATTTGCCTTGTGACCTGAATTTGCCTTGTTAGAAGAACTCTGTGAACTACATCTGTTCTGAACCACAACTATAGCTCTGTTTTGAAATTAAATACAGATTGAAGGGGATCTGAAGTTCAGTAAAATGTTTTGAAATCATTGATAAAACCTTTCTTAATGTCAAGTTGATTAAACTGGTATTCTATCAGAGTGAAAGTGATTTTCATATCTATGTTTTCCAGGAGAGTTTATTGTTGCTGATCAGATGCTTCATCTGAATTCATTTCAACTTCTGTTCTGTGTCCAGATTATTTCAGTGTGTTGAGTCACATTAAAGTTCAATTGTTTGAAGTTGTTTATTACTTCATATTCTAGTTAGGCTGAATCTGAGTCTGTTTTATGGATTTACTTTATTGGATGAAAGTGTTATGTATTCTCTCAATCTAGGTGTGTGCTGAACCAAAATTCACACTGTTTTCATTTGGTCTTGCTGATTGTTTGAAGTGATACAAGTTAGATGATATGTTCTGAATATATGAATGGTTAATCTGGAATATTGTGAAATCTGATAAGAGGAGAATCAATTTGTGTTCAGCCTTTTAATCAAATCAGAAATCCTGTTTTATTAGTGCTGTTCGCTGACGATGTAGTTCTAGTAGATATCCCTTGGTGTATGCTTTTCGCTGACGATGTAGTTCTAGTAGATGAAAGCCGGGAAGGAGTAAATAGAAAGCTAGAGTTATGGCGTCAGACCCTAGAGTCAAAAGGATTTAGAATTAGCAGGACCAAAACCGAGTATATGAGATGTGACTTTGGTACTACAATTAGTGAGGATGGAGATGTAAGCTTGGGAGGCCAAGTAGTACCAAAGAAGGACACCTTCCGTTATTCGGGATCGATGCTTCAGAGATATGGTGATATTGATGAAGATGTTAGCCATAGGATCAAAGCGGGGTGGATGAAATGGCGTCAAGCATCGGGAGTCCTATGTGACAAGAGAGTGCCACAAAAGTTGAAAGGCAAGTTCTACAGGACGGCGATTAGGCCTGCTATGTTATATGGGGCTGAGTGTTGGCCTACTAAGAGGCGGCATATCCAACAACTATGTGTCACAGAGATGCGTATGTTGCGTTGGATATGTGGGCACACAAGATTGGACCGAGTGAGAAACGATGACATACGCGATCGGCTAGGAGTAGCACCAATTGAAGAAAAGCTTATGCAACACCGGTTGAGATGGTTTGGACATGTCCAACGGAGACCCCCAGAGGCACCGGTGCACAGAGGTATCATAAGACGGGTCAATAATGTGAAGAGAGGTAGAGGACGACCAAACTTGACATGGGAGGAGGCAATCAAAAGGGACTTGAAGGAATGGAATATCCCAAAGGAGTTGTGTTTGGATAGAAGTGCTTGGAAAGAAGCTATCCACGTGCCCGAACCGTAATTAGGCCTTTTCCCTTTTAGTGCTCTTAAAAGCTTTTCCCCTCCCCTTTCTCTCTCTCTCTTTTCCCCTTTCTCCCCTTTCCCTACCCCAACTTGCTTGGGACTAAAAGGCTTTGTTGATGATTGTGAAATCTGATAAGAGGAGAATCAATTTGTGCTCAGCCTTTTAATCAAATCAGAAATCCTGTTTTATTAGTGCTGTTTTTGTCAAGCCTTTTTCTGTATTCAGCATGTGTTTTAGTTGATGATTTGGTCTGATCTGAAAACTCTTGAAATATATTTGAATGCTTGAAATGTGCTGAAATTAACCATGTTCACAAATTGAGGTCTGCATATTAAATCATAATCAGATCTCTGAATTGTTTTGAAGGTAATTGTTACTATTCATCGTCCAGAATATTTCAGTGTGGTGAATTGCTTTCAAATTAAATTGTGTCAAGTTGTTTATTCGCTCAAATCTTGTTTAGGCTGAAATAGGTTCTGTATTGAGGGAAAGTTGATTATGCATCAGTTTGAAATCAGTGATTTGTTTTAGTGCTGTTTTTAGTGATGAACATCTCAATTGACCAATATCAGAACTTGTTTATTGAGTACTAAAAGTAAAACTAAAGTCTTTGGTTGAGCTGTTTGAAATATCAGTTTTGAATCTGACTTGAAATTCTGAATCTCTGAGTGTATTGTTGAATACTCTGAATTTTGTCGGCATATCAGCGACCGACTGACCAAGTCGGAGTTTCAAACTCCGAAGTTTTGAAGCAGTCGCTACTTTAAAGTCCGACAGGGCTAGTTCGACACTTGAGATTCTGATTTAGTCTGAACTGAGTTTTTGAAACACTTTTTGCTCTGATTTGCTCTGATTGATTTATATTTGAATTTTGAATCTTGTAGAGGTGCGTTGGGATGTTTTGAACAGGCCATCATATTTGCGAGAAATTGTTGAGGCGCCTATTCACCCCCCTCTAGTCGCCATTTCGATCCCACATAATGATATGGATATGGATGGGATGCTACTTATGGGTGATATTTTGAATCTAAGGAACTTGAGAGAAGCACTTCTGGATCAAACACAAGTGGGAGAGGAGGCACAACAATCCAATTTGGATTCCACTTCAAACTCTAATTTCGGTTCGGTTTCAACAGAACACCCTTCATTAAAATGGGCATAACTTTCTCGTACCGTGGCAGATTGAGGCGTTCTTTAAGGCGTTGAAAATATAACTAAAATATCTTTACAATGAATCTGGTGCCAAGTCCAGGTTCATTACGAAACGTTCGGTGTCATCCGAACAAGTCATAAGGTGTTGTGTCACCATTTTGGGCCACTTTGGGCCTTGTATCCGTTTGGGGCCTTAAGCCCAACATTAGGGAAGACTTTACACAAACCCTAGGTATTAATAATCTGTAGCCATCGTGAATTAGGATTGGGTTTTGCTTAGTTTCGAATTGCCTTGCAGATTGAACTCTGGCGTTCGTAACATTGAGGAACCCCACTCGAGAAATCGATCTTTTATCTATTTGTGAGATTGTGTTTGCGTGTTCTTGCTTGTGTTCTCGATTCGCATGTAGGGATAAGCCATATTGGCGAGGTCAATCACATTCGTACATGGTTGATAAGCAATGGAGTCATTGTGTAGCGTTTGCGGGGTTCGGATCAGTGCTGATCGGAAGCCAGATCTTCAATGTCGAGTCCTCCACCAATCGAGGTTACCCCCTCTAACGGATGATCGGACACCCATGCGCATCAAGTGGTATCAGAGCCCAAGTTTCCTGTCAGGTATCATTGTATCCCTTATATTATTCTTCTCCTTGTCCAAGAACTCCAGAAAAAGCTAGAAAAAAAGAGTCGTAGACATCTAGGGTAAATTATCCTTATCGTCCTAGTGTTTTGAGCCTTTGCAATTTCATCACGGTGTCGTATTGCTCAGTTTTGATCCATGGTCGATGTCGGGTTGCTGGTTTAGGGTTGTGTTCTTTATTGCGAGTCAAAGCCATAACCTTGCTTAGTCCCGGGATATCCGAATCAAACCCTAAATCCTAGTCAGAGTCGTTTTGGAGTCAGTTTGACCTTGCCTTGGTAAAATGGCCATAACTTTTGCATAAGGACTTCGTTTGAGCTCTACCTCCCGTCAAAATGATCGGGACGAAAAAATGCATCCAACCATCAGTGGCAAAGACGCTTCCGATTGGTTTAAGAGGGCCAAATTCGGCCGGGAATACAGAGTTCTAGAGGGATTTTTGTTGCCGCCAATGTAACTTCTTCCTTTTCGGGTATCTCGTTGAGTACTTATTGTTTGAGCAGTCTGTAAAGAAAGGGCCCAAAAAAGGAGAAAAAAAAAGAGGCCCAAAGAAAAAAGAGGCTAGAAAAAAAAAGATAAAAAGAAGAAAAAAAATCTGTGAGGCCTAAGAGGAGGAAGTTGTTATAGTTTAAGTTCAGTGTTGTTACCTATATCTTTAAATGTTGTGTTTTGGTTTTCTTGTTATTAGAGTTGGCTTCTCTTCTAGTTTCTAGGAGCACAAGTTAGACCAGCAACCAAGACAAGTATTGTGGATTATTATTTAGCTTTACTAACTGTTGTCGATCTGTGCTAATCCTTGCTACCAAAGATCAGACTTCCTAGCTCCACCTTCCTTCTAATCAGTACGATATCATCCCCAAGCCAATTGGTTGTGCCACCTGCTATGATTGGTAAGAACCTTGCAAGAAATTGCTGAAATGCTTGAGTGTGAGCAACTCCACATCCTAGTAGTTTATAGGAAACTAACGCACTTTTGAGCTTGCTTGTGTTTTGTGTTTCCACTAACCATGGCAGGATCACACCAAGGCGATGGAGATGAATGTGTGTCCAAGTTCGAGCTTGGAAAGTTGCTGCAAGAACTCAATGCAAACATCTATCGTTAAGAGTAACCAGAACAATGAGAACAGATATGAGAGAATAGAGAGGAGCATTGCCACCCTCGTCACTAGGATGGAGAACATAGAGACACATCAAGCGCCACCTAATGATAGAGCTGAGGATCTAGAGGCAGATGGCATAAATCAAGAAGAGTATATCCACCCCTTTGCTCGAGACCCCCTCCCCATCAACAAAATCCACGTCGTTAAGGTATGGGAGGTAATAATGAAAACAACCCTCGTGCTGATAATTCATTTGCTAAGGTTAAGTTCAGCATACCACCTTTTTCTGACTCTTATAATACTGAAACATATCTAAATTGGGAGATGACAGTAGAACAAAAATTTAACTCTCATCTTGTTCCAGAAATTCATAGAGTTAGATAAGCCACTAGTGAGTTTACCGATTTTGCTATTATTTGGTGTAATGAGCTATCAAATGTAGACTTAGAACCTGACATATGGGATGGGCTAAAGAGATCTATGTGTGGTAGATTTGTTCCCACTACTTATAAACGTGATTTGCGTCAAAAACTACAATGTTTAAACTAGGGAAATAAATCTATAGAGGAGTAGTACCAAGAACTACAAATAGGACTGTTGCGTTGTGAGGTAGTTGAGGATGAGGAGGGTAAAATGGCTAGATTTTTTGGTGGCTTAAGACGAGAAATACAGGACATAGTTGATTATAAGGAATATAATTCTCTCAATAGATTGTTTCACCTTTCTATGAAGGCAGAAAGAGAATTGTAGGGACGACAACCGAGGTCGAAGAGCAACTTCACCGACACAAGAGTGGTGTCTACAACGGGAAAATCAACACTACCTTCTCTTGCACAGTCTACTGCCCCTTCATACCCAGAGCGCGTTCAACAGCACTGTCGTCTTCACTACCACTAGAGGAGAAGAGTAAAACAGCTCTACCAACAAATAGTTCCTCATCGGTTGCTTCTACAGGTCGAACCAGTGGATTGATTTTCCACAATTGCAAAGGGAAGTGCCATTTAATGAGAGATTGCCTAAGCCAGAGATGGACATTCATTTCTAATGATGATGGCGGGTATGTTAGTGCTAGTGATATTGATGATGGTGGTACTAACAATGTAGGTGACGATGAGGAGAATGAAAGTGACGGTGAGGAGAATTTACGCACTGCCGCCACCGAGAAGTATCAGGCGTTGATTGTACAACGTGTTTTAAACACTCAAGTGGAGCAAACGGACACACTACAGCGACATAACTTATTCCAAATATTCCTCATTGTCAACGATTGTCGTGTTCGTGTCATAATTGATGGAGGGACCAGCAACAATTTGGTGAGCTTAGATCTGGTTAATAAGCTTGGATTGACCACACGTCCACATCCTCATCCATACTATATTCAGTGGTTCAACAATAGTGATAAGGTCAAGGTAACACACTCTGTGAGAGTGCACTTTTTCATTGGTGCGTACCATGACTTTGCTGATTTTGATGTTGTACCCATGCAAGCATGTTCACTTTTATTAGGTAGGCCATGGGAATTTGATACGGATGCTACACATCATGGTAGGAGTAATAAATATACACTTATGCACAAGGGAAAGAATATTACTTTGCTTCCTATGACTCCCACTGAAATTATGCAATGTGAGAAAGAGAGTATTGAGAATAGCAATAAGGAGATTGCGCCACAATCTGAAAATCAATAAGTAGCTAACACAATCTGAGAATAGCTCTAAGTCAGACGGAATTAAATTGAAGGGGGGTGTTATGCTTGCTACTAAATCTGATTTGGTTGATGTTAATGAGTTTGATTCTCCTTGTCATGCATTGATATGCAAAGAAGTTTTGTTTTCATTTGAGGATTCTTCCACCTCGTTGCCTCCTACTGTCACTAACCTTTTGCAGGAGTATAAGGATGTGTTTCTAGCATAGATGCCTCCGGGGCTTCCACCTATTCGAGGTATTGAGCATCAAATTGACTTGATCCCAGGAGCGACATTGCCAAACTGTGCTGCATATAGAACAAATCCAGAGGAGAATAAAGAAATTCAGCGACATGTCCAAGAACTTCTGGACCGTGGGTACGTATGAGAGAGCCTTAGCCCATGTGTTGTGCCTGTTCTTTTAGTGCCTAAGAAAGATGGTAGTTGGCATATGTGTGTTGATTGTAGAGCCATCAATAATATTACAATTAGGTATCGTCATCCTATTCCTAGGTTAGATGATATGCTTGATGAATTGAGTGGGTCTATTGTTTTCTCAAAGATTGACTTGCGTAGTGGATACAACTGAATTAGAATGAAATTAGGAGATGAATGGAAAACAACTTTCAAAACTAAGTTTGGTTTATATGAGTTTTTAGTCATGCTTTTTGGGTTAACTAATGCACCTAGCACTTTCATGCGTTTAATGAATGAACTATTGAGAGTATTTATTGGCAAATTTGTGGTGGTTTACTTTGATGATATCTTGATATATAGTAGGTCTATTGATGAACATTTGAATCATTAGCATGTTATTTTTAATGCTTTGAGACATGCACGCTTGTTCAGTAATCTTGAAAAGTTTACTTTTAGCACGGATCGAGTCTCTTTTCTTGGCTATGTTGTTACTCCATAGGGTATTGAGGTAGATGAAGCGAAAATTGAAGCCATCAAGAGCTGGCCAACACCTCAAACCGTCACGCAAGTGAGAAGTTTTCATGGACTTGCTGGTTTTTATCGACGGTTTGTGAAGAATTTCAACATCATTGCTGCTCCACTCAATGAGTTGACAAAGAAGGGAGCTTCATTCACATGGGGTCCAGCACAAGAACAAGCTTTTAACATGCTTAAGGAGAATTTACACATGCCCCTCTACTCCAACTTCCTGACTTTGGTAAGACATTTGAGCTTGAATGTGATGCTAGTGGGATTGGGATAGGAGGAGTTCTCATACAAGAAGGTAAACATGTTGCTTACTTTAGTGAAAAATTGAATGGACCTAATCTGAATTATTCCACTTATGATAAGGAGTTGTATGCTTTAGTTCGGGTGTTAGAGACATGGCAACATTACCTTTGGCCTAAGTAGTTTGTCATTCATTCTAATCATGAATCCTTGAAACATATTAGAAGCCAGGCAAAACTAAATAAGCGACATGCAAAATGGGTTGAGTTCATAGAGTCATTTCCATACATCAGTTAACATAAACGTGGTAAAGACAATATCATTTTAGATGCTTTATCCAGAGGTTTTACTATATTATCTCATCTTGATCATAAGATATTTGGTCTAGAAATAATAAAAGAGTTATATGCTACTGATATAGACTTCAAGGATGCTTTTCAAAATTGTAGAGAGTGTCGAACTTGGAATAAATATGTGTTGAATGATGGTTTATTATATCGTGCTAACAAGGTATGCATCCTAGCTAGCTCCATTCTCCTTTTGTTTTTATAGGAAGCTCACGGAGGAGGATTGATGGGACATTTTGAAGTGAAGAAAACTGAGGACGTGCTGTCCACACACTTCTTTTGGCAAATGATACGGCGGGATGTCATGCGCTACGTCTCACGCTACACTACATGTAACAAATCTAAGGCACACTTGAATCCCTTTGGACTTTATATGCCCCTTCATGTTCCTAGCGTCCCTTAGGAGCATATATCAATGGACTTGTGCATTTAGATGCTAAGACACATGCTGATTTTATTCTGAAATTAAATACCACAACTAAAGAACACATTGAGAAGATGACCAAAAAGTATAAAATTGTTGGTAGTAAGGGTAGGAGACATTTAATATTTGAAATAGGTGATCTTGTTTGGTTACACTTGCATATAGATAGATTTCTAGATTTGAGAAAGTCTAAATTGATGACTCGAGCTGATGGTCCTTTCAAGATAGTTAAGAAAATTAATGACAATGCACACAAGCTTGAGTTGCCTGTAGATTTTGGGGTTAGCCCCATATTTAAAATTTCAGATTTGAAGCCATATTTGGGAGAAGAAGACGAGTTTGAGTCGAGGACGACTCCAATTCAAAAAGGGGAGGATGATGAGGACATTGATGACAATTATATGGTTATGGATGGGATGCTACTTATGGGTGATATTTTGACTCTAAGAAACTTGTGAGAAGCACTTCTGAATCAAACACCCTTCATTTCAATTCGGTTTTAGCAGAACACCCTTCATTAAAACGTGCATAACTTTCTCATACGGAGGCGGATTGAGATGTTATTTAAGGCATTGGAAAGATAACGAAACTATATTTCCAATGAATCTAGTGCCAAGTCCTAGTTCGTTACGAAACGTTCCGTGTCATCCAAACAAGTCATAAGGTGTTGCGTCACCATTTTGGGCCACTTTTGGCCTTGTGTCTGTTTGGGGCCTTAAGCCCAACATTAGGGAATACTTAACACAAACCCTAGGTATTAATACTCTGTAGCCATCATGAATTAGGGTTGGGTTTTGCTTAGTTTTGAATTGCCTTGCAGATTGAACTCTGGTGTTCATCAGATTGTGGAACCCCACTAGAGAAATCGATCTTTCATTTTTTTGTGAGATTGTGTTTCCGTGTTCTTGCTTGTGTTCTCGATTCGCATGCAGGGATAAGCCTTCTTGGTGAGGTCAATCACGTTCATGCGTGGTTGATAACAAATGGAGCCGTGGTGTAGCAATTGTGGGGTTCATATCAGTGCTGATCGGAAGCGGAATTGTCAATGTCGAGTCCTCCACCAATCGAGTTTACCCCCTCTGACGGAAGATCGGGCACCCGTGTGCATCATTTTTGCCCTAGGTTTAGTTCTAATGTCCATCTTTGCTGGTTTGCGCTGGAAACCATCCATCCGCCACGTCATAATCACGATAAGTCCTTGTCGGTTCGCTCGTGAATCGTCCGTTTCATCCACGTAATGGATTTCTATTGTTTTATCGGTTTTTACCGGTAATTCGGTCTCTTTGCCAAATTACCTTTGGTTTCTTGGTATTTTCTGCAGTGTTTCATATCCCCCATCTTCCCCGAGAAATTTTGCTGCAAGCCATCCACGGGAAGAAAGTCGCGGAGTCCCGGAGACAATGTTCCAAGAGCCTTGCCATGCGCTCATCTGACACGCTAGCCTGCTTCAGTCCGACCGGCAATACGAGGCCGGTCTGATCAGGCTTCGTGACATCGGCTTGGGAGCGCTACGCCTGAACACCTCGCGCTGGAGTGCTTCACATTGAAGCCCTCGATTTAACTGGAGTGGAGCACTCGTTTCAACCGGAGCCTACTGTCAGTCCGACCGATCGAGACACCGAGGACCCCTTCGCACTGAAGGCCACTTCGCGCTAGAGTCCCTTTGGTCCCTTCGGTCCCTTCGGCCATTCGCGGTCCGACCAGTGGTGTAGCCTCAGTACGACCGGCCGAAGGGTAGAAGTCACCCTTCGCACCGCATGCCAAAGCCCCCTTCGGCCAAACACTTCACACCACCGGTCTGACCAGCGGCGTTGCGTTGGTCTGACCGGTTTCCCTTGGCCAATCCGACCACTAGGACCCTCGGTTGAACCGTCCCTGTTCTAGCCAATTTAATTATTTCTAGTAATTTTCCCACACATCGGTTAATTGAATAATTTTAGATTAATATTATTTGGTTGCCTGAAAACTCTGTTATTTCCTTACCATTGTTTAAGGATCGTTGGAACGTGGCGTCGGTGTTGCGTTACGCTTAGGGGTTTACTCCTAAGTATTTGTACGCTTTTGGATCGCTAGATCGACGTTCATGTTTTAGCGCATTTTTGTGTCAACAATAGGTTATTATCCCACAGAGGAGGCCTAAACCAGTATAAAAATCATCTCTCTCTCTTTCTTTAAGAACCCTTAAGGTTCATATTCTACACCCCTATTATAGAAACTTGTTTGTAGCTAACGCAATTGCTACAATAGTAGGCGCCGTCCGTGGAGATCCTAGTACTAAAAGGTAGTGTCTCTGCCACAATTTGCAACTTGGAGTACACCCGTGAAGAATGCTGTGGAGCCCTATGGCCTTTCGCGCACCCCTTGGAAAGGGGCTCCTTGCACACGCCGAAGGCCTCCTAGCCTTCCCTTCTAGTCTACGAGGAAAACTTCCAGTGCCAGTGCGAAGCCCTCGGTCTCCGGACCCTACTAGGCTTCCAAAGGTGCGTACGCCTATTTCCCATTACTCAAATTGAAGCCTCGCTTCACCTTATTAGTGATCGAAGTTTCACATCATTTCATCGAAAACTAGAAGCCTCGCTTCACCCTATCAATAGTCGAAGTCCTACTTCATTTTATCAAAAATCTGAAGCCTTGCTTTGTCATATCACAATCCGAAGCCTTGCTTCGTCGTATCGATTTCCGAAGCCTTGCTTCGCCTTATAAAAAACGAAGCCTAGCTTCGTGAAGCTACACAGTGCCTTCGGGCCCATAGTGATAAAAAGAAAAAAATAGATTTACAAGCTCATGACTCGAAGCATCCTAGGGACTCCGAGCTCACAACTCGATGCGTCTAAGGATTTTGGGCCCCAGCCCGAAGCATCCAAAAAAATAGTCGGAGGTGGCTCAAAGTCTAACATGGCTCAAATAATATGGTCTAATCCGCACCATCCTCATTCTAAACACGAGCTCTGAAGCCTTGCTTCACCTTCTAAGCATGTCTCGAAGCCTCACTTCACATTTTAATAAATTTAAAGCCTTGCCTCGTCTATCCCGAGGTAAGCCCCGAAGCTTTGCTTCACTTATTGTAAACAAATTCTCAAAGCCTTGCATCATTTATCGTAAAAAAATTCTCAAAGCACCGCTTCTCCTATCGTAAACCCCAAAGCCTCGCTTTGTTCGCAAAATCTTTTCACCACCCATGCAAGTTAATTCAGTCGATTGAAGCACCAGAGCCAAACGCACCCTCCGTAGCACGCACTGCGTCGAGCCGATATGTTGCAATTGCATATGCTAATTGAGCCGGAGCCCCCCTAAGCCTCTGAGCATTATGATTGTGCACGCTGACTACACCAAAGCTCCTATCGACCACGTGTAAGGGGGACTGATAACCATGCGTTTGGAGTATACTCATGCGTGTGAAGCCTAAAGAATCTACACCTTCGGAGGTGGAGGGTTCGATCTCGAAGGCGGGCTCCATAGCCTCACTCAGCACAGCTGGCTGCCCCCCTGAAGCTCATGGACTGCTTCACACACTTGGGTCCTCCAAGGCTCGTGAAGGTGACACCATGCTCCGCGGACCTCGGGTGCAGGGGAGATCAGACGAGGTCCTCCGAAGGCCACCGACGTAGCGGAGCTTGCCACTTCGATGTGCTGGCACCCCGCTTCATGATGCAGCTACAACACTACTTAGCCAGCCACTCACCCCGTTGTCAGTGCGAAGCCCGTCAAGGTTTCCTCTGTTACAGACATGGCCGTTTGGAGAAATTCAAGACGACCCCCAATCAGGTCCTGGTCGCTGAGATTCGGAGCCTAGCAACTGGTCCCCAAGCGCCATAGGACTGCAGTCAAGGCGGAGGTAGCCTCATCGACCCCTCGCACAACGACAGCCTCCAAGGCTTGTTGGGCTAAGCAGAGCTAGACATTCTCCGTTGACCGCCTCGAACTACCCTCTTCCGAAGCATGGAGCGCTTGTCAAAGCCTTTCGTCCCCTGAAGCCATCTTCTCCTAGGCTTAGGTCACCCTGGACGCTTCAACCTTCGCTGCCTCGGCTGCCTGTTTGGCCTTCCTCTACCAGTGGGCAGCCTCGGAAGCCTGGCGTCGAAGGTCTTCCACTCCCTCCATCATAAAGACCTCCCGGTGACCCACAGAGGCGGCGGCCATGTGAGTCAATGAGAAGGTATGGCAGGAACAAAAGGATCCATTGATATAAAGAAAATTTAAGTGTACAAAATCCCTTGCGAAGCCACACCTACTAGGAGTAGAGCTTCCTGAGCGTTTGCGAGGAGGTCTCCGTGGGTACGAAGAACCTTGAGCGCATATTCATGATCTGAGACCAACTGATCTCAATCGGCCTTGTTTGCACGAAGCTTGTTAATGACTGACTGAAAGCGACCAAACAAAGCCTCGACAGTCTCACCCGGCTTTTGTGAGAAATTTTCATACTCACGCCGGTAGGTCTGATAGAGCCTGGCCTTGACCTGAGTTGTTCCCTCATGGTGTGCCCGGAGGGTAGCCCAGATCTCTCGAGTAGTGTCGAGATGGCTAACACGCTCAAACTCACTAGGACCTAAACCAGAAAACAATATGTTCACTGCCTTATTGTTCAGGTCATGCAGAGCGATTATCTTATGGGTAGTACGCTCAGCAACTGAAAGCACAGTGAATGTGGCATGAACACACAAATCCCATATCCCTAAGCTCTACCTCAATAGATAATCTCACATGCGAGTCTTCCAATAGTTATAGTCAAATACCTCAAGGGATGGAACCTTGCCAGCAGACATCATGATCGCTACCTTGGGTTAGAACCGATTAAGGCATGGAAAAACCCTAACCAGGCTCTGATAGCACTTGTAGGTCCGAGAGTAGCGACCAGAGGGGGTGAATGGACGCCTAAAAAATTCTTTCGAATCAATGGCCTTCTCCCACCACCCAACACACCTCAAGAGATAACCAAAATCTTAGCCCAATAACATAGATGAAAATAGTGCTATCACTCTCCTATCAAATATGATGTGATGAGACAATCTGAGAGATCATAAGCACTAAAAATAATCTAGCCTAAAAATGACCCATGTCCTAATAGAAAAGACACTGCAAAAGTGTTTAACAACAGATTAAAAGATCATTTAACTCATAGGCATTTCAATCAACACTTGTATAACCATCAACAGTACACAAGCATTTGATCAGACAAAATAAATGATGTAAATAAAAATGCTCACAAATATTCAACCCAATAGGAAATGCGTAGGATCAAATATACTACAATGGATAGGCATATAATCCAAGTACTTGACATGCACACAATAGTAATCAATCATCAAGCATAGATCTCATTTAGTACTAAAAAACCATAGAGTTAATTTCTAAGGCACAAGGATTAAGAAAAGTGATTACTTCTAGAGAATTCACGTCATCGCCTGCAGGCACTATTTCCCGTGACAGGACGTAGGAACCCACCGCGCAGCTTCTCCGGTGCCTGCTGCCTGCTTGCTCCCGCACTCGCACGCAACCGCTACTGGCTGGGCCCGGCCGTGGGCACTCCAGCACCAAAAATAGTGCGCCGCCGCCTCCCGATGAAAATCGGCACCCGCACACTACAGATTCCCGGTTGGGTGAAAAACCACGTGCGCGTCGCCCGCTGTTCACATAAGGAACTCACTAGTGCACAGGCACCTACTCCCAGTCAGAGAAAAACCGATTGCGATTTACCTTGGAAAACCAGTGCCTTGCCTTGCGACCACGGTGCGGCGGCAAAGAAAATGTGGCGGTAGTGGTACAAAGCCAAAACAGGGAACTTAGAAGGTGGAAGAAGATGCACAAAAAGTGAACTCAATTTTTTCCATTGGATGAGTTAGTGAAACCCTAGGGTACACATGCTCTTTTATAGGCAATTCAAAAACTGAAAATAATGCAACTACCTTAGGGTACAGACTCTAAAATACATACGCGAGCCCAAAGGGAAAAATAGTAAAATCATAATTAAAGGTAGATTATCCTGATGCGGAGCTTTCGTAGCAGCTACGACTTCACATCAGGATGGTCTGATCTTAGATCAATGGTCCGGATTGGTGCGTCAGTTTTACGCTGAAACCGACAAAGCGTTCGTTGTCATCACACCAGGTACCCGGATTGGGCCGGCCCGATTATGCGGCTCCCTCAGCCCACAATCGCTCACCGCCTGTTTACCTAAGTCAAACCCGGTCAACAGACTAGTGGGTCCCCTGTAGTTCCTAGCCCATGTACCTGGATTGGGTCGGCCTGACTCCATGGCCCCTCTTCCTAGCAGTTGCTCGCCGCGCGTGCACCTGAGTCACATGCGGCCCAAGACATGATAAGTATCTCTCTTCTCTTCTCGTCTCTATGTTGTCTTCCGTTGACAATCACTCATCACTTCTAAAGCCATGAGGCACATGATCTTCAACATGGCTCCTCACCCGAGCGCTTAACCTCTGCGCCTAGCGCCGCTAGAGGTCCCCCTCCAAGCGCAGGACTCAAAGACAGCTACCCCGCCACGTCAAGGGCTTCGGCGGTCAAAGGGACTTTGATGTCCATGGCCTCCAGTAGATCCCCTGAAGGTTCCGTAGTCTCTGAAGGACCCTCGGGACATCTAGGCGACGGACCACCTGGCTAGCCATCGTCCACCCTATTCCGCTTCGGGCCCCCACTCAAAGGCACCGGATCCATGAACTATGGGAGATCCTGAACTCCTTCGACACCCAGCAAGGTCCATACCTGGTTGTTCCGTTCCCAAGACCCACCAGGGCGAGCCTCCGGATCTACTTGCTTGGTGTCAGGGACCCCATGACACGTTCGACCGCTATGATGACCTCCTCCGGTGCCCACACTTCATGCGTAGCTGCAGAAACAAGACCAGTCAATCATGGGCATCAAGAAGAAATAAAGACATCTTGAAGCCTTACCAAGGAACTCCAAAGACACGCCTCTCAAGTCATCTGAATCAGGGGCTCCAAACAAGTTTTTCGACCAAGAGCATGCGAGGGGACTGATCCAAAGGGTGATGAACTCCTCGGCCAAGTCCCTCATGCTCATCCTCCGAGCCACCTTTCACATCAGTTCAATCTAAGACTGGATGGTGCCGGAGTCCGATGCCACCTTGGCTTGGCGACGGTTCGAGATAAGGGCGTTGGTGCTCCGAAGGGGGGAGTCTGCGCCGACCACAGCATAGAACCATTCCTGGTACCACTTCATGTACTAGTGGTTGTTCATTGTCCTCGACTAGAAGACGTCTGTGAACTCCTTGCGAAGTTGAAAGTTGGCACTACCGAAGGCCAAAGCCCTCTCAACGCCATCTGCCCCCTTATTCCTCTTCGGCTCGCAGCTGGCATCGTGTAAAGATGCGAAGACATCCGCTCGCCCTTCGCACCCTCGGCCCTCATATCCCACTCGAAGATGGCAAGCCATGACATAGCATTCGGAGACAGATGAGGGAGCTCGAAGTTGAAAATATTCAACACTTCAGATAGCATACCTTCGGCTGGGAGCCTGAGCTCGGCCTCGAAGAAGGCCTCGAAGACCATTGTTTCATCACACCGAGGCCTCGAAATAGTATTGAACCCCAGTACCCGAAGGCTAACTTTGGTGGAAACCTTTCCAGCACAAATCCGTTGGATGGACGCCTACATAGAGGCCACGGCCTATAGCTCCAGGGTTTGCTCGAATTTATTCGAAGGCGAACAAAGGTCGAACGCCTCGAGGCACCTTGTCGAAGGCCTCGCCACCGCCATCGCCGTAGCCGCTTGGACTTGGACAGAGCTTGACCCCCCGCCCAAGGCGGGTACCTTCTTCGACGAAGTCTTCTTGGACATCATTCTAGGGGCTATGGGCACGGAGGCGCTAGGGGCTCCAGGCACGGAGGCGCTAGGGGATCCGAGCACGGAGGTGCTAGGGGCTCCAGAGAAGAAGGCTAGAGGCTCGAAGGGTGGCTAGACCTCAAGGAAGAAGTAAATGTGCAGGCGTGAGCGGGACGGCGAGGCGTTGATGGCCTTTTATAGGCGGTAAAAGTCGTCGCGCGCCCCCACGGTCATAATTTTTAATACCCATAAACCACCCCCGCAGTCTATGACTTGTAGGGCCAAGATAAAATATGAAGCATCGCACCACGCTTGGAAAATGGTTCGATTCTAGACCGTTGGCCCCTGGCGCCGCTTAGGCTCCCAAGGATGTCCCATCCTCCCCGACTATTGGCCCCCGGCGCCGTTTGGGCTCCTAAGGACGTCCCATCCGCTACGACCGTTGGCCCCCGGTGATGTTTGGGCTCCCGAGAACACCCTATCTTTTCTGGCTGAGAATTTAATGTCCACGAAGTTCGAAGCTAGACTCCGGGGCCAAGCTCTAAAGGCTTACTGTAACACCCTGAATTTTCTAAATTAAATAAATTGGAGAAAATAAAAAATAAATGAATAAATTAAGTTTGGAGAATAAAATGGTTGGAGTAATTAGAAAACCTTAAGGAAGAATAAAAATAAATTAAAACAAAATTTTACTTGGTTAAAGCCAATTAATTAGGTTTTACCCAAAAAGAGGCAACTAAATAAAATTTTTGAGAAAATTTATTTTTCTAGGAAAAGGATTATTCTTGATTTTTGAAAAAGCTAAAAATGTCCAAATAATAAGAACATGAAGAAATAATTCAAATCTTGGGCTAAGAAAATTATGTTAGATTCATAAGACAAAAATAAATTTTTGAGAATTTGTTTGAAATTTTAGAACCTTTACTCATAAAGGCATTTCTGAAATTATTTTTAATTAGAAAAGAATTTTAAATCCTAATGGGCTGCTTTCTTCCCCCTCCTCAGGCCGGCCCAGCCCATTAGACCCTGCACCCCTCACTAACACCTGGGACCCACAAGTCATCCCCTCCATCTCCCCTTGCTCGCGCCTCCCCTCCCTCACCGCCACCTTGTTGACACGAAACGTGCCCCCGCATTTGGGTCGATTCGACGATCCAAAAGTGTGCAGATACTTAGGGACAAGCCAAAGCGTAACACAGCACTAATGTCGTGTTCCGACTACCCTTAGCCATGGTAAGGGGGGTGGAGTCGCCAGGTAATTATATCACACAAAATAATCCAATTAGCCGAAAGAAATATATTAAACAGAACAAACCAGCAAAGTGAGCGAAGCCCGATTGTTCAAAGTATGGTGCGAAGGGGGTCGCTGAAGTGTACCTTCGGCGTATGATGTGAAGTGTCCCGCTGAAGGGTACCTTCGGCGTTCAGACTGATTTGGTCGTACATGAACTCCAAACAGATCTGGACGCGACAATCACCTCTGAATAGCGGGGTTCGGTGCGAAGTCTCCGATACAGTACGATACAGAATAATGACTTAAACGCAACACGCGAGTGCTGCTTCGTTCGGAACAGAGTACGAGCATGGCGAAGCCTGTCGTGACAAAACGTGCTGGCGAAGCGTGTTGACGTGCGGTCGAAGTAGGGTGTAGGACCGAAAGTAGCGACCAGAGGGGGGGTGAATGGGCGCCTAAAAAATTCTTTCGAATCAATGGCCTGCTCCCAATACCCAACGCACCTCGACAGACTTAGCAAGGAAAAGTAAACAGATCAACAGGACCTAAAATGATCTAGCCTAAAAACGACCGGTGTCCTAATCGAAAAGACACCAACACAGTGCTTAAAGGCAGATTCAACAGATTAATTAACTCACAGGCATTTAATCAAACCAACACATATGAAGAAGGTAAAACATGATGTTCTAACCGAAATGAAACAGTGCTCAGATTAAAACACCATAATCAATATCATCTATCAAAACAGCAGATGAATCAACAGATATAATGACAGCACAAAGATTAAATCAACAGATAAAATATATTCATGAAAAATACTTTTTAACAGTATGCCATCACATGTAATAGGAGGTTACGGGAAGTATTGAAATAATACTGATCGTACATGAAACATGGCAAACACATGGGTATTTAATTAGCACGCAAATCGAGAAATACAATTAGTACTAATCATGAGCATCTGGCGTGACGTAACACAAGGCAAGACAGGAAAATTTCATACGCACGCAAAACGAGAAACACACTCACTGATGTATGGCTGTCTCCTGTTCCTGATTCTTCCACTGAATGGCTTCCTTGCGTTCATGTTTCGGATAAAAAAAACAGAGGTGATGGATTGTGGCTTGCAGGTGGAACTCCAAGACTCAGCATCTCTTGTACTCGGTTGGTGGACAGCACGCAGTACACGAGTGCACAGGCCGCACTGAAAACGAATCCCAAGCAACAGCATCTTGATGGAGTTCCGGAGGAAGCAGCAGCGACTCTCCGGGAGAAGAAAGGACAGCGCTCAGGATGCGCAGCTGCGAGCCATAGAAAACGGGGAGCCACACAAGCAAATACAAGGATGTAGCACGATTCGCTACAAAAAACACATGGAAGGAAAAAACAAACTGATGGTCGGCGTGTGTGGAAGTAGCTATCGGAGAGCTCCTGCGGCGGCGCTAACGTTGGGGATGAACAGAGGTAGAGGAAATGCAAAAAGTGATTGAACTCAGATTTGCATTAGGTGAGTTCACCCTAACCCTAGGGATTGGGGCCTATTTATAGGCAGCCCAATAAATGGGTAAAATGCAGAAATACCCCTAGGGTTTTTTACAGACGCTGAAATAAATGGAAAAGACCAAACTGCCCTTAGGATATTTTTACAGACTCGACTGACAGACTGTGGGCCTAAAGGCAAAATAGTAAAATCCTAAATAAAGGTAACTTGTCCTGATGCGGAGCTTTCGTAGCAGCTACGGCTTCGCCTCAGGACGGTCAGATCCGAAATCAACGGTCGTCAGTTTTGCGCCGAAACTGACAAAGCGTCCACCGTCTTCGCACCGGGTACCCGGATTGGGCCGGCCTGATTCCGCGGCTCCCTCAGCCCGGCAATCACTCGCCGCCCGTGTACCTGAGTCAATCCCGGTCAACAGTCCAGTGGATCCTCTGCTGCTCCTAGGCCATGTACCCGGATTGGGCCAGCCCGACTTCGCGGCCCCTCTGCCCGACAGTCGCTCGCTGCCCGTGTACCTGAGTCACACGCGGCCCAGACGCAGCAGATCATCTCTCTTTTCTGTCCTCTTTGACTATCGTTGACAATGACTCATCACATCTGGAGCCATGAGACCCACGCTATTCAGCATGGCTCCTCAATCTCCCCCTTGATGAGTGCATTGTCAACACTTCACTTCATCTGCTTTTCAGTACCTGCGAACAACCGTGGAAACACGAAAACAAAACACAAGAAAACAAAGAAGAAGAAAATAAAGTAAAAGTTTAACCCTAATGACCAAAAGCCGAACAAAAGCAAGAAACGGTCATTATGGTTAACCAAAGGTAAAAGCTCAAAAATGAGTGCAGTCTTAGAAACATCAACAAGGATAACAAAAGAGTAAGGACAAACGGGACAAAAACTCCCCCTGAAACAAATCCCAGAGAAAGCCAAAACTCCCCCTTAAACTCTTATACCAAAAATTTCTCCCCCTTGTTGACAAGTGAACTCATCAAGCACTCTAAAAAGACACTGACTCCCCCTGAAATGCAACTCCCCCTCAAAATATGCAATGAATGCAACTGGGGTGCAAGTGGAGTGCAGAAAGCATGCTTCTCAGATATGATTGACTGCAATTACAACATCTAACAAGTATAGCAAAAGACATATTGTCTAAGACACATGGCATGATCAGTGCAACAGATGATATCTAAAGAAAGTCATTAGCACGTATTTTTCAGTTTTTGCAAACAAAAGCATCACCACATTTTCCAGTTAACAGGCAAGGTAAAGCATGAGATGCAGAAGCTAAACGATATCTACCAAGATAAGCATCGTCCAAACAAAGTGCTTCAGCAAACTTGTTGTCTTTTAAATGTTCAGGCTTTTTCATTTTCCTTTTTCATTTTCATTTTTGCCAAGGGTTATTTGCATGTCAAACCTTATGCTAACCGACCAAGTCAAGCCTAGGCCAGAACTGGACCATCAGAAGCTTAAGACATTGGTCTTGGCATACACTACACTGTCCTAGTTCATACCAAAGTGCTATGGTAAGCAGTCCAGAACAATGCAATGCGACAAGGCAAACCCACTTGGATCTTTTCAACTCAAGCATAAAAAGGCATGGAATTTTCATTCATTTGATTTTTATCATTTTTATAGCACATTTTCCATGTTAAAGCATAAAGATGTCTAAGTTGCATATCTGCATCTATGTGATGAACTAGCTACAAGGCATGTAACAGATAGCAAAAGCACTCAGCCTACACATGCTAGTTACCGGAAGCAATGGTGATCATTTTTCATGTTTAAAGCATAAAAGCCATGCATATGACAGATATCAGACATATCAAGTGAACTGAACCAACGCATGATCATTGACAAGTAATCAAAAGCATGTACCAGCTAGAATAAGTAAAACAGTTCAATCATATAACAGAAGCAGGCTCAAAAGTGTGATATGTGAATATGTATGATATGAACACACACCAAAAGACTCAAGAAAAGAGTAAAGAAGAAAGAAAACTGACGCAAAATATCCTAAAAAGGATACACAACACCCAAATCCCCTCGTAAACGCTCAAAGGTAGACTGATCTAGGGGTTTGGTGAAAATATCAGCCAACTGATGATGGGTATCAACATGAACAAGGTCAATGACACCTTTCTCATATTGATCCCGCAAAAAGTGAAAGCGCACATCAATGTGTTTGGTTTTTGAATGGAGACATGGGTTTTTCCCTACACTAATTGCACTGGTGCTGTCGCAAAACAAAGGAACTCTGGTAGGAAAGAACAACCCAAAATCTCGCAGAGTGGAAATCATCCAAACCAGCTGTGAGCAGCAGCTAGTAGCAGCTACGTACTCAGCCTCAGTGGTCGAAAGAGCAACTCCAGATTGCTTTCGAGAAGACCAAGAGACAAGAGAAGAACCAAGAAACTGGCAAGTACCGGAAGTCGACTTGCGATCCAACCGGCACCCACCAAAGTCAGCGTCCGAAAAGCCAGATAAATCAAGAGATGATGATGCTGAATAGTAAAGACCGAGATCAGGCGCATAAGTGAGATACCTGAAGATGCGCTTGACAGCCTGCCGATGAGACGCGCGTGGTGAAGACTGGAAGCGTGCGCACAGTCCTACGGCGAACTGTATGTCTGGCCTCGTCGCCATCAAGTACAGTAGCGAACCGATCATCCCTCGAAACTCTCTCTCATTGACCTTGACGCCGCTCTCGTCCTTGTCCAGGCCCCCAGATGTACCCATTGGGGTCATCTGAGGCTTCAGCTCTCCACCAAAGTCGAATTTCTTCAACATGTCCCGAGTGTACTTACCCTGGTGGATGAAGGTGCCGTCCTTGGTCTGCTTGATCTGGAGCCCTAGAAAATACTTAAGCTCACCCATGAGGCTCATCTCGAACTCGCTGTGCATCTGCTCAGAAAACTTAGACACAAGATCATTAGTAGTACCGCCAAAGATAATATCGTCCACGTATATCTGAGCGACTAAAAAATCTGAAGCATCTCTGAGCAAGAAGAGAGTCTTATCCACAGAACCCATCACAAAGCCCTTCCCCAACAAAAACTGCTTTAATCGGTCATACCAAGCCCTGGGGGCTTGCTTCAACCCGTATAAAGCTTTTGCAACTTAAAAACATGTCGAGGAAACTTGGGGTTTTCAAAACCGGGGGGCTGCCTAACATAAACCTCCTCCTCTATGTACCCGTTCAGAAAAGCACTCTTGACGTCCATTTGAAAAAGCTTAAAACCCTTCGAAGCGGCAAAAGCTAAAAGAATGCGAATGGACTCAAGACGGGCAACAGGGGCGAAGGTTTCTTCAAAATCAATACCTTCCTTCTGGCAGAAACCCTGGGCAACTAGTCGAGCTTTGTTGCGCACCACAACCCCATCTTCACCTTGCTTGTTCTTGAACACCCACTTGGTGCCTATTGGGTTGCATCCTGGTGGCTGCTCTACTAGTGTCCAAACCCGATTGCGGACAAAATTTTCAAGCTCTTCTTGCATGGCATTAATCCAGTTTGAGTCAGAAAGAGCATGAGAAATGTCTCTGGGCTCAAAAGATGCAACAAAAGCAGATTCAGCAAACACAGCAAGAGAGTCAACAGACGAACGCAAAGTTCTTGAAGACACATCACCGATGATGAGCTCTGAGGGGTGATCACGCTGAACAGCTCGGGATCCCTGGTGATCTGAAGTCACCTCACCGGAGTCAGCAGCTGGCACCTCTGGACTCGACTGAGGGGGCTCGATCGAAGTGGAAGAAGTGATCAGAGGTCCGCCCTCGTCCTCAGTCGAAGTCTCAGAAGGTGTGGGCTCTACAGGAGGTGCAGAAGGCCCACCCTCATCAGCAGCTGGAGTATCCTCATCTTCCTCGAAGATGGACTCTCCAAGCTCACCATCTCCAGAAAGCTCAAAAGAAGGAGTTGAAGAAGGCAAGGACTCATCAAAAGAAACCTCGCAAGTCTCGACAAGCTGCTGGGAGTCGAGGTTCCAAACACGAAAGCCTCGAGAATGCAAAGCGTAACCAAGAAAAACACCATCCCAGCAACGAGACTCAAACTTGTCCAAATGCCCTCCCTTCTTGAGCACAAAGCACTTGCAGCCAAACGCTCGCAAGTGGCTCACCTTGGGCTGTCTGCCAAACCGCAACTCATATGAGGTCTTACCAAGGTAAGCTCTAAGAAAAATGCGGTTGGCCAGATAGCAAGCCGTGTTCATGGCTTCAGCCCAAAAGCGCCTAGGAGTCCTGTGCTCATCGAGCATCGTCCTGGCCATCTCGACTAGCGTGCGGTTCTTTCGTTCCACAACGCCATTCTGTGGGGGAGTGTAAGGAGCAGAAAACTGATGATCAAGACCCTGATCACTGCAGAAGCTGACGAACTGAGAGTTCTTGAACTCAGAGCCATTGTCGGAGCGAATTGCTCGCATCCGACCATTGTTCTCATTCTTCAGCTTCAAAATCAGGTCATGAACAAAATGAAAAGTTTCATCCTTAGACTCTAAGAAGAAAACCCACGAGAATCGAGAAAAATCATCAACAATCACAAGTGCGTACCACTTCCCACCGACTGAGCGTACCCGAGCTGGACCAACAGTGTCCATGTGTAACAGCTCGCCCGAATACGAAGTCATCACCTGAGTCACAGGTGAGTGAGAAGCAGCAACCATTTTCCCATGACGACAGGGATGGCAAACTAGATCTTTCTCCATTTTAAGCTTGGGCAATCCTCGGATGAGGTCCATAGAGCTTAACCTGACTAGCAGATCAAAACTCAAATGACCTAACCTCCTATGCCACTTCCAGAGCTCAGAAGAAGATCCAGCAATCAAACAACGAGAAGGGCCAAAAGAACTAGAGAAGTCAATTCGAAAAACTTTACCGAACGGTAAGATCTGGCAAATCAAAGACCCTCTAGAATCAAACACAGAAGAATTGCCCTTCTTAAAACGCACCTCCAAACCATCCTCAAGAAGTTGCGAAACAGAAATCAAATTAAAGTTCAAGTTTCCAACCAAAGCAACGTTCTTCAATGAAAAATGGTCTGAAATGCGAATTGAGCCAATGCCACTTACTTTCCCTTGACCACTGTTCCCGAAGGTGATGTACTCTTTGGAGCTCGGGGGAGTGAGACTGGAGAACCATCTGCGATGTCCCGTCATGTGTCGAGAACACCCTGAGTCCATGATCCAAACGTCCTCCAGTCCCCGATCCTGCACAATCAGTGGCTGTAAGTGGGAGCAAATGGTCCGGCACCGGGTTTAACAAAAGAGCTAAACCAGTGTCGAGCCATCTGCTCAAAAGACGGAAAGCAGAAATCATCAGAAAAGTTTGGACCAAAACGCGGCTCAAAGCGTGGTCCTCGGTTCTGCCTAAAGCCTCGGCCACGAGGTCCAGGACCGTAGCCAAAACGGCCTAGAGCTCTGCCAGAACGAGCACCACCAACTGGAGTACGAGCAAGAAAGTCGTCTCCTCTACCACCACCTACACGACGCGGCCTAGCCTCCAGCCTCTCCCCGCGTCGAGGAACACGCAGTCTACCACCCTGCTGGTAGAACTGCTCCTGACCACCACGAGCTCTCTCTGCTCTCTCAACCCGCTTCCTCCTGAAGCAAAACTCCGCAAGATGCCCGTCTCTCTGACAATACTCACAATGATAGGTGGGCTTCTTGTGATGAGGTTGAGGCTTGGGGTTCTTGGGCTTAGTGGTGTTTGGTGTTGTCTTCTTGGGTTGAGAGGGTCCAGGAAGAGAGTCTAGAGAAGTGTGGAGAAGTTTGGGCTTTGGAACCCAGATGGGTTTCTTGGGTGGAGCTTTGGGTGGTTCATGGATCACTCCATCCTTGGGCTGACAAGCCTGGGAAGACTCAGTGGAATGGGTCTTGGGATATCTCTGCTCAGGAGTCATTTTACTCCACTCCACTGCCCGGCTAATGGCACTCTCAAAGTCAGCCTTGGTATAGGTGTAACCTACCCCAAACCCATCCTGCCTCTTGAACTGCTGGATCATCATGCCGAGCTGTGGCTCTCTGGCACTGATCCAACTCAGGATAGACCGGAGGTAAAAGTTCTCATTCTGAGAATCAGCTAGCTCCTCTCTCAAAGAAGCTAGTACCTCTACCTGAGACAAGCAGGTCTCACACTCACTATCTATCTGGACAGACTTCTCGGCTTTCAGCTTAATCAACTCCATTCTAAGAGACAGACAGTTCTCACAGACAGTGGGTGGAACTGACAATGTCTCAAGCTCTAGCCTAGTCTGCGCAAGCTCAACTCTCATTCTCTCCAAATCACCCAGATGCTTATCGCCCTTGACTTTCAGCTCAGCTAAACTAGCAAGATGAGATGGGCAATCAGCACAGGGTACGACGACAGTGGCTTGAGCATCTTTCAGCTCCAGCTGAGTGCTTTCAAGCTCAGTGGCCAAAGCGTCCCTCTCATCAACCCTTTCTGTGTACCTGGACTTCAGAGTCGACAGGTCACACAGAAGCACCTCACACTTTGGGCACTCACTGCTATCACCCAAGCAAGGGGAAGAAGATAGACTCTCAATTCTGCCGTTGGCCACGGCAAGCTCACTCTCTAACTCATCTATCCTCTTCTTAGCCCCTCTAAGCAGTTTTTCCCGATACTTTAACTCCTAACGATTGCTTTCAAGTAAATCAACGATTTCGCGTTCATAGGATGATACCTTTTCATTGTCGTCGTCGTCGGAGTCATCTGAGGAGCTCTTCTCTTTCTTATCCCCAAGAGCCATTGAGCAGAAACTCTTGCGGGATCTTCGGCGCTGATGTGAGCGGCTCTTCGGTCTGTCACCGAAGGCCATGAAGCAAAGGCCCGCTGGATCGTCCTTGTCTTTCCCCTTCCTGATGATGATCTCCTCATCGCTCGAGCTCGATGAAGAGGAAGAAGATGTGGACCGCTTGGAGTAGCTCTTCTCCATCTCAGCGAAGAAGGCCTTGTCTCGCTTTTTGTTCTCTCGCCGGTAGTCCTTCAGGGCCTTTCTGAAGAATCTGGTCTTTGGCTTGCCCTTGTTGAAGGAGGAGCTGTCGTGCTTGCCGGAGTCGTGGAAGCCACCACCGGTGCCCTTCTTGTGGCCATTGCGCTTGGGGCAGTCGGCGATGAAATGTCCTGGATCACCACACTCAAAGCATCCGGTCTTTGTGCCGTGTCTTTTGAACATCCTCTTATCATAGACACGACGCACCCGGTTGTTAAAAAGACACAAATCATCATCTCCCAACGACTCAAGCTGATCCTCAGTGATAGACATCAAAGAGAACCCAACACAACTCACAGAAGAGGGATCAACAGAAGGTGTAGCAAGGGCCAGAGACTTTGATCCAGAGCCAGTGAGATTTGATCTCAACTGGGTATCAACCTCGGTGGCCTTCAGCTTGCTAAACAAATCAGAAATGGTCAAGGTATCATAAGAAGTGCTCTCAATGATAGAGGATACCTTGATCTCCCAGATCTTTGGGTCCAAGGTATGGAGAACCTTGAGCGCCTGTTCGTGATCTGAGACTAACTGAACACCCTCAGCCTTGTTGTCCCGAAGCTTGTTTATGATCGACTGAAAACGACCAAACAACGCTTCAACAGATTCACCCGGCTTTTGTGTGAAGTTCTCGTACTCACGCCGGTAGGTCTGATAGAGCCGAGCCTTGACCTGAGCTGTCCCCTCATGGTGTGCCTGGAGGGTAGCCCAGATCTCTCTCGCAGTGGAGAGATGGCTCACACGCTCAAACTCAGTGGGACCTAAACCAGAAAACAAGATGTTCACCGCTTTGCTATTGTTCACATGCTGGGCGATGATACCAGGAGAATCACGCTCAGCAACTGGCAATATGACAAACGTAGCGTGAACGCAAATGTCCCAGATGTCCGAGCTTTGGCTCATGAGATAGGCTCGCATGCGAGTCTTCCAATAATTATAGCCATAAGCTTCCAAGGACGGGACCTTGCCAGGAGAAGTCATGATCACTACTGAGGTTTAGAACCGGTTAAGGTATGGAAAAACCCTAACCAGGCTCTGATACCACTTGTAGGACCGAAAGTAGCGACCAGAGGGGGGTGAATGGGCGCCTAAAAAATTCTTTCGAATCAATGGCCTGCTCCCAATACCCAACGCACCTCGACAGACTTAGCAAGGAAAAGTGTTGGACCGGAAACGGCGACCAGAGGGGGGGTGAATGGGAGCTTTTAAAATTTCGGGCTAAAAACTTAGCCTTCGGATCTGTTCAGTCTTCTGCGGAACAGGCTTCGAACACAACCTTCGAAGGTCTGGTTCGGAGGTACTTCGACACCTTCGAACACAGGCTTCGGAGTGGCAAAAGTTCGAAGCCAAGAAGACTTCGCTCCACTTACAACCCTCGAAAATCTACTCTGCTAAGTCAGTGCAGGCTCCGCACACAGGGTGCTTTGAGCAGACTTCGCACTTCACCCTTCGCAGGAGTGGACAGCCCTCTGAGGACTTCGACCAAGTACTTGGCGACAGCAACAGGTGCTGGGCTTCGTACCCGAAGGTCTACACGCACACGCAAATGGACTAAGCTAAGGGCTTCGACACAAGAAGCACTACGGGAACAGAACAGGGCTTCGCTAGTAAGCAGCGAGGTCTTGCCTCGTGTTACACAGAGCGACAGCACACTGACAAAACACACCTCGCACGAAAAACAACCTTCGCCACAACAGGCTTCGGTGCACTAAACTAGCGAAGTATGTAAATCGAGCTCAAGCAAAAAGCACAAGACAGACAGGGCTTCGCCGCTTGAACAAGGAACACTGAAAAAGAACTCAGGATGTATTCAATCGAAGTGTGGCTACAGGAGCTCAACAGTAAATGCTCAAAGTGTTAAATGTTACCTACCGAGCCCCCATATTTATAGCCCACGGCTTCATCCTAAGGAAGTGACTACTTTACCCCTAGGGTTTACATCCATTTTGTCTCTACAGAACTAAGGGGTACAAAAGGTAGTCCACCTTTATTTTGGAGGCTTCTCTGTCAGCTGCAGAGGGGACAGTGTCAGCCTTTTTCAGAACAGACAGTGTCAGCCTTTACAGAGTTGACTTCTGGAACCTCCCTTCGCACGCGAGGGGTGCGGACGCTTCGGCGAGAAGCCTGCAGCCTGTTGGCCTTCGCTCCGCCGAAGAAGACCTTCGATACAGTGACGGTTTTGAGCCGAAGCCGTCAAAGCCCTTGGGCCTTCGCACCACCACCTCCGGAGTGGATCACCACGGCTTCGCAGCTACTCCGAGCTCGAACACCGTCCGTCCGTGTACCGAAGCCATGCATGGCCGAAGCACCTCAAGTCAACCTCACTCCGGAGCTAGCCTCGCTCCGAAGTCCTTCACACTCCGAAGCCCCACCTTCGGAGTACCACCCTTCGAAGTCCCTCCTTCGTCCAAGGCCTCCGCATGAAGCATTCCATGAGCACTTCGTCGCAGTGTCTCACTCCGAGCACACTCCTCGACGAGCCTCACCCGGACCATGCCTTCGATGCGCCTCGACTTCTGAGACCTTCGTCGGGCCACCTTCGAGTGTCTCCCTCCGGAGCACACTTCGAACTCCTTGCCTCCGCAGAGGACTTGGTCCACCAACTCCGAAGTCACTCCATTCGGAGTACCTTCGAAGTGCCTCACCTCCGAGGACTTTGTCTCGGAGTACCTTCAGCCGGAGCCACGCTCCGCACTCTCTGCCTTCACCTGGCACGCCTCGACCCGAGGACCGACCCGGACCACCTTCGCAGCCACCGTGACGGAGCTCCCCGCTCCCTTGGCATCAAACCACCCGCTTGACCCAAGTTCACCTGGCTCGAACCCTGTCCGTCGCCTCCGAAGTCCCTGCGCACCACCGACAAGCAAACAAGTGTATCCAGTACTCCGGAGACCTCTCCGGGTTAGCAACCTCCGGCACACACTCCGGTGTACCGCCCAAAGTACCGAAGCCATCGGTACGAACCTAGTCATCGCGTACTGTCGGACCCCTCCGACAGGTACACTCCGCTGCACAGCTGCAGCAAGCAAACACCGAACACACTCCGGTGACACACCTCCGAACACCCTTCGGAGGTACCACCTCCGAAGCCCCTCCGGAGGTACCCTTCGAACAGAGGGTAAAAGCCTGTCAATCACTCATCACAACACCGAAACCACCCTTGGTTTCTCAATCTCCCCCTTGATGAGTGCATTGACAACCAAATCCAAGTTCAAGAAAATGTAAAAATTTTCAGCACACAAGTGACCATAAAAACTCAAAAAGAGCCAAAGCATGTCACTTGATAAAAGAATTTTTCTCCCCCTTTCTCAAAAGAGTAAAAGCCCCTTCGGCAAAACTCCCTTTGGATAAAAACTCCCCCTGAGTTGAGCAAATTTTTCTCCCCCTTTATGTCAAAAATCTCTCCCCCTTTAGAAATAATGCCTTCTTGCAGCAGAGAACATAGCAAAATCTCTCCCCCTTTGGCAATGCAAGCATCAAGGAGCAGTCAAAAGATGCAAAGCTTCGAAATGAATAGAATTGCAAGGACATATAATGCAAAAATATGCCAAAATTAACACAAATGATCATGGGCTCAGCTCAATTTAACAATCTGTGAATCAAGATGATGGCATGTGATTTTGTCATTTTGAAGTGAAAGCATCACCACTTAATCACAGCAGCTAGACATGTGAAGGCAAGGACTGCGCAAAGCTAACAAATTCTACCCTAGACAGACAAGTCTTGTTCAAAAGGAGCTGTGAAAGCAAACTTGATGATCAATTAATTTTGTTGTTCTTTTCCTTAATGCCAGGGGTTATTTGTTTGTCTACCTTATACTTTCCAATCAGGCCAAGCCTAGGCATGAAAGCCGTCTGAAGCTTGAGGCGGTGATTTTGGCATACACTACACTATTCCAGTTCAGACCAAAGTGCAATGGTAAGCAGTCTAGAATAGAGTAGTGCGACAAACAAACCCTCCTGGATCTTTTCATTGAAACCAGGCAAATCATGGATTTTTTATTTTGATTTTGATGAATTTAATCTTTTGATGAATATCCATGAAGAAAGAACACAAGTTTTCAAGTTGCAAATTTTAGCATCCAAGGAACAGTGTCTTGCTGTCAAGTAGATAAAAGATAGCTAAAAGCAGTCCTGCCTAATCAAGCTAGATACAAGATTGTGCGATGAGCAAATTTTGATTTTTAGAAAATAAAACATCATGCACAATCAATGTTCCAGACATATTTCATAGAGCTGAGCTGACATGATTTCTTTGAATTAAAAGCAGGCATATAATAGCAAAAGATGTAAGTGCAATTCCACACATAATGAGCATATGCAAGACAATTAAAATCAGCTCCCCCTCACAAAATGCCGTAAGGGTGACAAATGCCAAGTTCCCCACGCAAGTAAGCAAATCTAGAAGCATCGAGGGGTTTTGTAAAAATGTCGGCAAGCTGGTGTTGGGTATCAACATATTGAAGTTCAATATCACCCTTCTCATTGTGATCTCTGAGAAAATGATACCGTACATCAATGTGTTTGGTTCTGGAGTGCTGAACCGGGTTGTTTGCAATACAAATAGCACTAGTGTTATCACAGAAAAGTGGAACACTCTTATAATCTAACCCGAAATCCCGCAAAGTGGAAACCATCCACAAAATCTGAGAGCAACAGCTAGCTGCAGCAACATATTCGGCTTCAGCCGTCGATTGTGCAACACTAGACTGTTTGCGGGAAGACCAGCAAACCAGAGACGTACCCAGAAAATGACAAGTACCAGAGGTACTCTTCCTATCAATTCTACACCCAGCAAAATCCGCATCTGAATAACCTCTAAGACATAAAGATGAAGACGATGAATACCATATGCCAAATTCAAGGGTGTGCTTGAGATACCTTAGAATGCGCTTAACCGCTTGGCGGTGCGAAGCTCGTGGCGAAGCCTGAAAACGAGCGCACAGACACACAGCGAAGTGTATGTCCGGCCTCGTGGCAGTCAAGTAGAGGAGGGAGCCGATCATGCTCCGAAACTCCTTCTGATCTACGGCTTCTCCATCTTCGTCAGGGTCCAATGCTACAGATGTAGCCATTGGAGTGGCGAGGGGCTTCGCATCGGACATGTCGAATTTCTTGAGCAGGTCCTTGGTGTACTTTGTCTGGTGGACAAAAGTACCTTGTTTGCTTTGCTTGATTTGCAAACCAAGGAAAAAGGTGAGTTCACCCATCATCGACATTTCAAATTCCCTGCTCATGGTATCTGCAAACTCGGCAACCAAAGCATGAGAAGAGCCACCAAAGATGATATCATCCACATAAATCTGTACTAGGAGGAAATCTTTGCCATGCTTGAGAGTAAACAGTGTTTTATCAACAGAGCCCATCAAATACCCTCGCTCAAGCAGAAAAGACTTAAGTCTATCATACCACGCCCGAGGGGCCTGCTTGAGTCCATAAAGAGCCTTATGAAGTTTAAGGACTTTATGTGGGTACTTGGGGTTTTCAAAACCAGGGGGTTGTTTTACATAAACATCTTCACCTATGAAGCCATTAAGAAAAGCACTTTTGACATCCATTTGATAGAGTTTGAATCCCCGGGATGTCGCAAAGGCAAGCAAAATCCTAATGGCCTCAAGGCGAGCAACAGGTGCAAAAGTTTCAGTAAAATCAATCCCTTCTAGTTGAGAAAAGCCCTGAGCTACTAGTCTAGCCTTATTTCTAACAATTGTTCCATCCTCCCCTTGTTTATTTTTGAAAATCCATTTTGTTCCTATGAAATGAACATTTGGTGGAGGATCAACTAAAGTCCAGACTTGGTTTCTTTCAAAATTCTCAAGCTCTTCATGCATGGCATTGATCCAACTAGAATCAGAAAGTGCATGACTAACATCTAAGGGCTCGAAAGAAGCAACAAAAGCAGCATTAGTAAAATGAGCGTGAGAACGTGTTACCCTTTGATCAAGCTCACCAATGATCTGCTCGGGAGGGTGCATCCTTTGGACATGATGTGGAGCCTCGCGGCGGGATGCAGTCTCCCCCTCAACTTGTGCGTTGGAGTGGTCCAAGATGACCGATGTTGAGGTAGTCGCTTCGGGACCTCGTGCCGAAGTAGTTGAAGCGGGGTCAGCTTCGGGGGTTGATGTCGAGGGTAGTAGGGGATCATCCTCGAATTCTCCGGGATCTTCGTCTTCGAATAAGGTCTGTTCCATGTCGTGTTCATTTGCCTGTTCAAAAGCAGAACTAACAGAGGGGGTTGATTCATCAAAAGTCACATCACATGACTCGATGACAGTGTTAGTTTCCAAGTTATAAACACGATAAGAATGACCATGAGTAGTATAACCCAAAAAGATCCCGTCAGAAGATCGCGACTCAAATTTATCCAAGTTACCACGTTTTAGGATAAAGCAGCGACAGCCAAAAACTCGAAGATGAGTAACCTTGGGCTGTCTCCCAAAACGCAGCTCATAAGATGTTAAGTTCAAAATTGAGCGCAAGAAAATTCGGTTTGAGATGTAACATGCTGTGTTCATGGCCTCAGCCCAGAATTTTCTAGGAGTCCTATGCTCATCAAGCATCGTCCTAGCCATCTCAACCAAAGTGCGGTTTTTCCTCTCAACAACACCGTTCTGTTGAGGAACCCGCGGAGCAGAGAATTGATGTTCTATGCCATGCTCCATGCAAAAGTCAACAAAGAGACTATTTTTGAACTCGGTGCCATTATCGCTTCGAATGAATTTTAATGCACCAGGGAGTTCAGTAAAAAGTCTCAAAGCCAAGCTCCGAAAGTGTGAAAACACTTCATCCTTGCTGGCAAGAAAGAAGACCCAAGAGTAACGAGAGAAATCGTCGACAATAACAAGTACATACCACTTGCCGCCTAAAGAACTAACCCGAGAAGGACCTACAGTGTCCATATGGAGAAGTTCTCCGGGTTGTTCAGTCATCACTGTGGTGACTGGCGAATGCGAAGCGGCAATCATTTTTCCATGTCGACAAGGAGCGCAAACTAAATTCTTCTCAAACTTGAGCTTAGGCAATCCTCGGATCAAGCCTAGGGCGCTCAGACGAGCGAGCAACTCAAAACTCATATGCCCTAGTCTCCTATGCCACTTCCAAAGCTCAGAAGTCGAATGTGCAACAAGACAATGAGAAGAACCAGACGACTCTGAAAAATCAGCTCCAAAAACTCTCCCAACTCTAAAGATCTTACACACCACAACGCCATCAGAATTGAGCACTTGCGAAGTATCGCGATGAAATCGCACTTCGAAGCCCTCATCAAGCAACTGAGATACAGACAACAAATTGTATCCCAGGTTCTCAACCAAAGCAACATCTTTGAGAGTGAAGTTCGAATTAATTCTTACCACACCTTTACCTTTCACTCTACTCCTTCGATTGTTTCCGAAGGTGATATGTTCCCTTTGCTTGGTTGTTGTGAGGCTGGAGAACCAGTTTGCATCTCCGGTCATGTGGCGCGAACAACCGGAGTCCATGATCCACGTGCCCTCCAAGCCTCGACCTGTCGCCTACACATGATAAGAACGCCTCGATCGCTCAGTGCTGGGGTGAGTAAAATAATGACGAGGCATCCAGCACTGAGTGACACGAGTAGTAGGCACAGTAAAAGCAGACGGTCTACGCACATAATAATCAGAATGATGCAAAGTGCGAGGTCTACCTACATGCAAAGAACGCAAAGCATGTCGAGGTCTCCTATTCTGACGAGGTACAAAGCTACTCGCCCGAGGTCTACCACCATATGGAACATGGTGAACACCTCGAGGAGCAAAACCTCTCCGAGAAGCACGAGGAGCCTCAAAACAGGACGAGAGTAGAACTCAGACTCATGCATACCTAAAGATGGGTAATGCATGTCCTGATAGCTCATCGCCTGTGCACGTCGCTCATCCTTGATGCGACGGAAACAGAAACCAATCAAATGACCCGCCCGCTGACAATAAGAACAATGAAACACTCTCCTGGGGGCACTCTCATGGGTCATAGGAGCAACTCTCACAGGCTCCTTGGGTTTCTTTTGAGTGGTTTTCTTGGGAGGATTTTTCTTGATAGGAGGTGTGGTTTTCTTTGGTGGATGGGTAGGCTTTTTGGCTGATGGGGTGTCCAACAGAGCTCTCTCTTTCTCTAGGGTGGTGGGAGAGGTGAAAACAGTTTTGGACTTACTGTCTGAAGCTATCCTCTCAAAACCCAAACCTAGAGCTACCCCGGCTCTGTCAGCACACAACTTGGTCTTGGCCAAGAGCAAATCCATCCTACCCTTCCCCTCAGTGCATTTGTTCACCACAGAAAGAAGGTATTCATTTTCGGACATGAGGTTTTCAGCCCGCTCTCTAACAGTGCCTAGCTGGTCCTTAAGGGTAATGCAAGTGTCACAACAGGTTGCACATCCTTAGAACTACCGGCCCTCTCCAATCTAGCCTCCAAATCATGAACATGCTTATCACGTAAATTAATGCTATCGCGTAATAAAGAGCAGTTCATGCAATCAATAACATCATGAGGTCTAGAATCCACCTCCAAAAGCTGCTTCTGTGCAGTCTCAAGCTCAGAAAGAGTTTGAGCATGAACAGAACGCAACTGAGCAAGCTCACCCATGACAACAGAACATGATTCACAATCAGCATCATCATATTTAGACTTAAGCATGGCATATTCAGTAGATACAGATTCTAGCCTAAGTCTAAGGTCTTTTCTTTCTCTAGCGGCTTGCACAAGCAATCTATCTTGACCTAGCACAACTTCATTCAGCTCATCTAATTTGATTAGAAGCTGGTCAGATGATAGGTTTACCTCAGATGAGTCAAGCTCATCGCCGCTGTGATCGCTGTCGGCCATGAAGCAAAGGCCGGTGAAGTCACGTCCCTTCTTGTCCTTCTTGTCCTCCTTCCTTGGGGACTCCTCCTCCTCAGAGCTCGACTCCTCAGTTGAGGATGTGTCGATGTCGCTGAGAGCAGCAACAAAAGCTCTGGAAGCGGCCTTGGCTACTTTCTTAGCCATCTTGCCGCGCTTGCCCTTCACAAAGGGCTTCCTCTCCTTTTTGTGGAATTTAGGGGCGGTCACTCTCATCTCTCTTTTTGACCTTGGGGCAATTGGCCTTATGTGAGAGGTGTCGCCACATTCATAGCAGCCACTAAAACCACTTCTCCTCTGATCCCGTCTCTCATGATGAAAGCGGGTGAACCTCCGGGCAATGAGAGCAAGCTCATCATCAGCTAGAGTGTCCACCTGCTCCTTTGTGACGGAGACCAGGGAGGACAAAGCAAAACCATCTGCAAGAACACAAGTGCCTGATGTGCTTGGTTCTGCAGTGGTGCCACGGCTAGTGCTAGAAACCAATGCCAATGGCTGTGGCAAAGAGCTTCTGTGCACCGCAAGAGATGCCTTGGCAATCTCTGTGGACTTCAGCTTGCTAAAGAGTTCATCACAGGTTAGAGTGTCATAGCCTGTGGACTCCTCAATGCTGGATATCTTCACCTCCCATATGCTACGGTCAAGAGCATAGAGAAGCTTGATAGCCCTATCGTGATCACTGTAAGCAAGCGTCCCGTTGGATCGCAAGTTACTCACTATAGCATCAAAGCGAGAAAACATGGCATCTATAGATTCACCAGGTGCCTGCACAAACAGCTGATACTGTTGGTTGTAGGTGCTTTGGGCCTGGCCTTAATCTGAGTAGAGCCCTCATGATAAATAGTGAGCGTTGTCCAAATTCCCTAGCAGTCCTAAGGTGCTGCACCCTATCAAACTCACTCCGACTCAAACCAATGAACAGTATGTTCCTTGCCTTCGAGTTGGCAATATACTGATCTTTTTCAGTTTGAGTGGTGCGGGTATCAGGGATGGAGTATTGTGAGTCCACAATCTCCCAAATTGCATTTCCTTGGCTTAGCAAGTAAGCCTCCATGCGCACCTTCCAGTATGCAAAGTCTGTCCCATCGAACAGAGGAATTTTACTGCCTCTATCCATGTCGCCAACAGATCACAAAACCGGTTAAGGTCAACTGGTGATCTTAACCCGCTCTGATACCAATTGTTGGACCGGAAACGGCGACCAGAGGGGGGGTGAATGGGAGCTTTTAAAATTTCGGGCTAAAAACTTAGCCTTCGGATCTGTTCAGTCTTCTGCGGAACAGGCTTCGAACACAACCTTCGAAGGTCTGGTTCGGAGGTACTTCGACACCTTCGAACACAGGCTTCGGAGTGGCAAAAGTTCGAAGCCAAGAAGACTTCGCTCCACTTACAACCCTCGAAAATCTACTCTGCTAAGTCAGTGCAGGCTCCGCACACAGGGTGCTTTGAGCAGACTTCGCACTTCACCCTTCGCAGGAGTGGACAGCCCTCTGAGGACTTCGACCAAGTACTTGGCGACAGCAACAGGTGCTGGGCTTCGTACCCGAAGGTCTACACGCACACGCAAATGGACTAAGCTAAGGGCTTCGACACAAGAAGCACTACGGGAACAGAACAGGGCTTCGCTAGTAAGCAGCGAGGTCTTGCCTCGTGTTACACAGAGCGACAGCACACTGACAAAACACACCTCGCACGAAAAACAACCTTCGCCACAACAGGCTTCGGTGCACTAAACTAGCGAAGTATGTAAATCGAGCTCAAGCAAAAAGCACAAGACAGACAGGGCTTCGCCGCTTGAACAAGGAACACTGAAAAAGAACTCAGGATGTATTCAATCGAAGTGTGGCTACAGGAGCTCAACAGTAAATGCTCAAAGTGTTAAATGTTACCTACCGAGCCCCCATATTTATAGCCCACGGCTTCATCCTAAGGAAGTGACTACTTTACCCCTAGGGTTTACATCCATTTTGTCTCTACAGAACTAAGGGGTACAAAAGGTAGTCCACCTTTATTTTGGAGGCTTCTCTGTCAGCTGCAGAGGGGACAGTGTCAGCCTTTTTCAGAACAGACAGTGTCAGCCTTTACAGAGTTGACTTCTGGAACCTCCCTTCGCACGCGAGGGGTGCGGACGCTTCGGCGAGAAGCCTGCAGCCTGTTGGCCTTCGCTCCGCCGAAGAAGACCTTCGATACAGTGACGGTTTTGAGCCGAAGCCGTCAAAGCCCTTGGGCCTTCGCACCACCACCTCCGGAGTGGATCACCACGGCTTCGCAGCTACTCCGAGCTCGAACACCGTCCGTCCGTGTACCGAAGCCATGCATGGCCGAAGCACCTCAAGTCAACCTCACTCCGGAGCTAGCCTCGCTCCGAAGTCCTTCACACTCCGAAGCCCCACCTTCGGAGTACCACCCTTCGAAGTCCCTCCTTCGTCCAAGGCCTCCGCATGAAGCATTCCATGAGCACTTCGTCGCAGTGTCTCACTCCGAGCACACTCCTCGACGAGCCTCACCCGGACCATGCCTTCGATGCGCCTCGACTTCTGAGACCTTCGTCGGGCCACCTTCGAGTGTCTCCCTCCGGAGCACACTTCGAACTCCTTGCCTCCGCAGAGGACTTGGTCCACCAACTCCGAAGTCACTCCATTCGGAGTACCTTCGAAGTGCCTCACCTCCGAGGACTTTGTCTCGGAGTACCTTCAGCCGGAGCCACGCTCCGCACTCTCTGCCTTCACCTGGCACGCCTCGACCCGAGGACCGACCCGGACCACCTTCGCAGCCACCGTGACGGAGCTCCCCGCTCCCTTGGCATCAAACCACCCGCTTGACCCAAGTTCACCTGGCTCGAACCCTGTCCGTCGCCTCCGAAGTCCCTGCGCACCACCGACAAGCAAACAAGTGTATCCAGTACTCCGGAGACCTCTCCGGGTTAGCAACCTCCGGCACACACTCCGGTGTACCGCCCAAAGTACCGAAGCCATCGGTACGAACCCAGTCATCGCGTACTGTCGGACCCCTCCGACAGGTACACTCCGCTGCACAGCTGCAGCAAGCAAACACCGAACACACTCCGGTGACACACCTCCGAACACCCTTCGGAGGTACCACCTCCGAAGCCCCTCCGGAGGTACCCTTCGAACAGAGGGTAAAAGCCTGTCAATCACTCATCACAACACCGAAACCACCCTTGGTTTCTCAAAAAGTAAACAGATCAACAGGACCTAAAATGATCTAGCCTAAAAACGACCGGTGTCCTAATCGAAAAGACACCAACACAGTGCTTAAAGGCAGATTCAACAGATTAATTAACTCACAGGCATTTAATCAAACCAACACATATGAAGAAGGTTAAAACATGATGTTCTAACCAAAATGAAACAGTGCTCAGATTAAAACACCATAATCAATATCATCTATCAAAACAGCAGATGAATCAACAAATATAATGACAGCACAAAGATTAAATCAACAGATAAAATATATTCATGAAAAATACTTTTTAACAGTATGCCATCACATGTAATAGGAGGTTACGGGAAGTATTGAAATAATACTGATCGTACATGAAACATGGCAAACACATGGGTATTTAATTAGCACGCAAATCGAGAAATACAATTAGTACTAATCATGAGCATCTGGCGTGACGTAACACAAGGCAAGACAGGAAAATTTCATACGCACGCAAAACGAGAAACACACTCACTGATGTATGGCTGTCTCCTGTTCCTGATTCTTCCACTGAATGGCTTCCTTGCGTTCATGTTTCGGATAAAAAACAGAGGTGATGGCTTGTGGCTTGCAGGTGGAACTCCAAGACTCAGCATCTCTTGTACTCGGTTGGTGGACAGCACGCAGTACACGATGTGCACAGGCCGCACTGAAAACGAATCCCAAGCAACAACATCTTGATGGAGTTCCGGAGGAAGCAGCAGCGACTCTCCGGGAGAAGAAAGGACAGCGCTCAGGATGCGCAGCTGCGAGCCATAGAAAACGGGGAGCCACACAAGCAAATACAAGGCTGTAGCACGATTCGCTACAAAAAACACATGGAAGAAAAAAACAAACCGATGGTCGGCGTGTGTGGAAGTAGCTATCGGAGAGCTCCTGCGGCGGCGCTAACGTTGGGGATGAACAGAGGTAGAGGAAATGCAAAAGTGATTGAACTCAGATTTGCATTAGGTGAGTTCACCCTAACCCTAGGGATTGGGGCCTATTTATAGGCAGCCCAATAAATGGGTAAAATGCAGAAATACCCCTAGGGTTTTTTACAGACGCTGAAATAAATGGAAAAGACCAAACTGCCCTTAGGATATTTTTACAGACTCGACTGACAGACTGTGGGCCTAAAGGCAAAATAGTAAAATCCTAAATAAAGGTAACTTGTCCTGATGTGGAGCTTTCGTAGCAGCTACGGCTTCGCCTCAGGACGGTCAGCTCCGAAATCAACGGTCGTCAGTTTTGCGCCGAAACTGACAAAGCGTCCACCGTCTTCGCACCGGGTACCCGGATTGGGCCGGCCTGATTCCGCGGCTCCCTCAGCCCGGCAATCACTCGCCGCCCGTGTACCTGAGTCAATCCCGGTCAACAGTCCAGTGGATCCTCTGCTGCTCCTAGCCCATGTACCCGGATTGGGCCAGCCCGACTTCGCGGCCCCTCTGCCCGACAGTCGCTCGCTGCCCGTGTACCTGAGTCACACGCGACCCAGACGCAGCAGATCATCTCTCTTTTCTGTCCTCTTTGACTATCGTTGACAATGACTCATCACATCTGGAGCCATGAGACCCACGCTATTCAGCATGGCTCCTCATAGGGATCTCGCCGAAGAATGTTCTAGCAACCTCCGAAACCGATCTCTCAGCTCCGAATACCTCCGGCAGAGTAGCTCCAAACGTAGGTAACCTAGAACAGAGAATATTCGAAGTACAAATTCGGCCTGAAGACCGAATCCTGCTAAGTGTTGTACTAGTGGCGAAGGTAGCAATCTATTACGCAGATTAGTGGATACTTCATAGGCGAAGTAACAAGGCGATAGCAATCTAATATGTAGATTAACGGATACTTCACAGGCGAAGTAACAAGGTGATAGCAACCTATTCCGTAGATTAACGGATACTTCACAAGCGAAGTAACAAGGATTACCACTGTTCCGTAGTGGCCGTCGAAAGGCTTCCAGGCAAACCCACGAAGAGTACAGAAAAGTAAAGATAAAGTAAATGTGATTCAAAGCGAGGGCTTTGTGGTTGATTTTGTTGGGGGGGCTCTGAACCAGCTTCGCCCCTATATTTATAGGGGCTAGACTTCTAATCTGTAAGTCTAATCTGTTATGACTCGGCTGAATCATGCGTAGAGATAAACACTTAGACAGAATCGGATCTAACTCTATCTCTGCCCGAAGTGGGCCTTCGGCCAGGCCCACCGAAGCCTGGTCCTCGGGCCGAAGCTTCGGCGGAGTGGGCCTCCGAAGGACTCTTGGCCGAAGGCTGTGGGCTGGCTGGAAGCCTCTAGAACCGTAGCCCAGTGGTCCTTTGGCCCTATAGGGCTTCGGCCTAACCCGGGACATGTGCATTTTCGGCCCAAATTACCAAAATTGATATTTTGACAATCTTAATTATTGATGCCATTTTTTGCTATCAACACATGCCCCCTGCCTTTTAGTGAACTAAGTGAACTAAAAGCATAACAGGCTAAAGACGATACCTTCCATATCGGCCTTTCGACATCTTTTAAGTTGTTTGCCAAACACTTGGGAAATACCTTTTCAAGTATCTACCATTCAAAGCTCTTCGAAACCGTTCTCCTTGCAGAGATTCTAACACATATGCATTGCTAGGAGCGATTTCGGCTATTTTGAAAGGGCCTTCCCAACTAGGTGACCATTTACCAAACTTGGGACTCTTAGTGCACTAGTTGAGTACCCATACGGGAAAAAGTTTTATAACATTAAAAAACACTTCACGAATAATACAAATACTTAAAACATGATAAAATAATATTTATCATAATTCGGTTATAACTTTATTATGTAAATGCATAAAAATGTTACCATAAAATTATAGAATCATGATTATCCAACAAGTGCTTGTTTAATAAATTCTTGCACTCTTAATGTTAATAAAAATGTTTCTCATCGAGTTTGTTGTTGATACTATAAATTAATTACAATAAATGAGTACAATAGCAAAAATAAATTAGTAATAATAATTAGATTAAACATATATTATCTTTATCCTAGCTATAGGCCGACTAATTACCTATTTGGATGCTATTTTGGAGTATTAAATATAGATAATTTATAAAACCCAATTATAATCGGTGGATTATTCACGAGACCAATTTAATGGGCCTAATTACGCCATGATTTGACAATGTGATGCAACAGTAAACATTTGCTAATCATAGATTAATTAGGCTTAATAAATTCGTCTCGCGAATAATACTCCGATTATGCAATTATTTTTATAATTAGTTCACGTTTAATCTTTCAAATTGATATCTAAACATCCGATGTGACACGGACTAAACTTTAGTCCATAGAACCAATCACCCCTAAATCTAGTAGAGTTGATATCCCTAAGGTGTGAGGTGACAGGCCGGCGGCGAGTGGGCGTCGTGGTGCACGGTGCGGACAGTGGGCGAGAGAGAGGTTTGGGTAGGGATGGCAATAGGGTCCTGTTCCCCGATCCCCGGCGGGGATTTCCTCTATTAAGGGACAAGTATGGAGAAATCTCATCCCTACGGGGGGACAAATGGGGGAAAAACCTATTCCCGTCGAGGGAAGCAGGGATGGGGACATTCCTCTACTCCCCATCCCCGTTCCCCATTAATATACCCACAAAAATTGAATGTGGATCCATATTATATATATATATATACACATATGTATGTGTGTATATGTATGTGTGTATATATATGTATGTATATATGTGTGTGTATGTATGTATATGTATATATATATGTGTATATATATACCTAAACGGGGATTTTCTCCCCGGCGGGTACCCGAATCCCCAACGGGGAGTAGGGATGGGGAAAATCTATCCCCGAAGTCGGGAACAGGGACGGGGAATGAGAAATTTTTGGTCTAGCGGGGACGGGGAAAAATCTATCCATGAATATGTTGTTAGGCTTGTTTTATTTTACGACCTCTGTAAGATAGTTATACTACTAATAAAAATTTAATATGATATATTATGTCTGGTGTGGGTCGTATTCGGCTTCTAGCTTAACTTAGTCCCACTCATGGAATAAAACATGAGCATGAGGTCCGATGCCACTTAAATATTATAAAAATTCTTAGTGGTACCGAACTGTAAATACACTTAAAAATATTTTGGGAAAACATCGTAGAAAACATCAGAATCTAGGATGTATTCGTGTTGCAAGTACTGTCACTATTTTTTCAATGAGAAAGGGGACCTTACCTTACGCGCAAGGGCCTTTGATCTAGGTCAATATATATATATCCTGGAATTATTATGGTATTCTCTGACTTCAAGCTAAATTGAAGTCAGATAATACCATAACAATTCTTACGCCGGTAGAAAGTCTAAACCATGCTCATGTTATTTTAATGGTTACTTGGAACATTGTTTATATCCTCACCGATTCATGATTCTAAATAAAACTCGTTTGTCCTCAATTTTATCACATAGATCATCGTCTGCTATTCACTGCTATTCACCTAAGGGATTTCGATGATGGCTGTGACAAATGGAGTAATCCATGCATCTTCTAGGGATCCCTTATTTTCCTTGGGTGTCATTGCTGATGTTCCAGTATTAGTGTCCTCCAAAGGACTGTCAGTAGATGGAACAAACAACATAACATCAAGTTCTCAATTAACTTTGTTGACATCATTGATGGATATTGCCCAAAGGACAAATCGTTGTGGACGGTGCATGCAGAAGGTCGTTGAGGAATTTGAGAAATTCGATGGTCCAACGTTTTGGCAACCACTTCCTCTAAACCTTCCTTGCAGCCAGCTAGTATCTTTGCTGAAGATGTCAACCAATTCTGATCATGTATACTATGACTTCTCCCCATGCCCTGAGTACAGATTTGTTGTTATGGATGCTTATGACTTCAGTGCACTTGGCTGGCCTCGTGACCATCTGGTGACTGCCGATGCAATGAATCTCTTGGATGAAAAGAACCCAATTACTGACAAGAACAGGCCTGATGGCCTGGTTGGCGTTGATCGGTGGTTCGTGATGTTTAATGGCACAATTAGCAAAGAGCAGTTGTCATAGCTCAACAACGTCCTCCAGGATGCATCAACACACCATCAAAATGTCATCATATGCAGTCATCTCCTAATGGATTCCGGCTTAGCTTCACCATGAGCTCTCATGTGGAACTATGATGAGGTGATGGCTATTGTTTGGCAGTACAACTATGTTAAGGTGTGCTTTGCTGGGCACGACCACAAGGTTGGCCACTCTATATATGGACTCTTTACCCTCACAAGCTATTGCTTGTAGGTTCTGATAAAATGGTTGATATCGAAATACGTTTTAAGCCATAGAGTGTGAGCTGTGCAGCATAGCACAATCCATCCGACTTCATTCTATTGATGAAATTATTCAGAAACATGTGACTTTTTTATTTCATTGTCTGACAGCATAATTACATGGAACATTGAAACTGGGAAAAAATATGGAACTGTTGTAATTCTTTATTTCCTTTTAGAAGCTGATATAATGAAATAGATTACTATTTGATGTCATTTTCCCCCTGTCAATTGTCTTCAATTTCATCTGTGTTGGTGCTTAAGAAAGCATGTATAACCTTTCAATTACACTTTACAACAAATTCATTTTGGATTTTACTTGTCTGATTCTGCATGAAGCTGATAAAACACACTCATTATCAATTGTGTAGCAGAGTAATATTCCAGACGGTATCTTGAGCTAAGAGTTTTATATGCAAATAACCAGGCTAATTGTGACGACTGGTAATTTGATTACATTTTTTCGTGTTGTACGTCCATCCACATCACAATATTTGGCAAGAAAATGTAGCTTGTACTGTTCATATTTCATATATATTTTCAGTTTTCCATGACGGGTTCATTTATCTACACAATCGGCATGCCCAATATTGATGCCCTGGTTTGGAGAATTGGTAAACCTAGCACCGCCATCTCCAGCCCCCATTCGGATGGAGGCCACCTCTGATCACCATGGGCTTTGACGTCGGCGCCTTCAACCAAGAAGGTTGGTGCCCTCCGGACACTACTTTCACGTTATCTTCAGTAGCGATGTACAGCCGAAATGGAATCCTGGTTTTGGGTGCTCTGACCACGGGCAGTGATGACAAGTACTCCTTGATTTTCTCAAAGGCGCTTTGCTGGCTTGTCCCCCAAGTGAACTCGGCCTCGTTCTTTAGCTGGAGTATGGGGACAAAGGCATCAATCTTGCCAGACAAGTTAGATATAAAGCGACACAAATAATTCATCTTGCCTAGCAACTTTTGCACATCTTTTTTGCATGTCGGCGCCGTAACGTTTCTAATTTTCTGAAGCCTCTTAGGATCAATCTCTATGCCTCTTTCATGAATCATGAAACCTAAGAACTTACCCGCCGACATGCCAAAAGCACATTTGAGTGGGTTCATTTTTAAGCCATACTGTCGCATCCTATCAGAAGCAACATTCAAATCAGTTAAATGGCTTCCCATAGCATCCGATTTGACCACAACATCATCAATGTAAACTTCTAACATAACTCCTAGCAAGTCATGAAAGATCAAGTTCATAGCACGCTGATATGTGGCGCCAGCATTCTTCAAACCAAAGTCATAACGACCCACTCGAATAAACCGACAAAACCATGGCATCGAAAGGTTGTCTTGTAGACGTCCTCTTTGGCTATAAATATTTGATTATAACCAACATTGCCATCAAGAAAACTCAGTACCTTGTGCCGTGAGCATCGTTGATTAGCATGTTGGCTATCGGCATCGGATACTCTTCCTTCGGAGTGGCCTTGTTCAGATCCATGAAGTCAGTACATACTCGTATCTTGCCGCTCCCTTTCTTCTCTATAGGCACAATGTTAGCGACCCATTCTGCGTACCTGCATGGCCTAATAAATCCAGCTTTGAGCAGTCGCTCTACTTCTTCATAACTCAGTCATAGACAACTGAGTTAAAGCAACGAGGGGGCTGTTTATAAGGCCTAAATCTGGACTTGATAGGTAGACGATGCTCTACGAGCTCGCGGCTTAGTCCCAGCATCTCGCTATACTCCCATGCAAAACAATCGACATACGATTGAAGCAACTTATTACTTCGGCCCTTTCATCAGGCTGTAAATGTTGGTTTACAAAAGTCAGCCTCGGGATGTTACCATCACCTATGTCAACTTCTTCTAAGGGATCGGCCGACGCAAAACCTTGTCCTAATTTCTCTACTTCGCTAAAGTCCTCAAGGCTTCGGCGATACAGTCTTTAGTAGACCGATACTGCTCTACACGAGACTTTAGCCAATCCAGATTACTCTTGATAGACATGACTACTAATATAAAAACAGTCGTGCTACACCAGCCGACTTTACAGACACTGGTACAAAACGTCCTCCGGACACGCTAACAAAATTGTAATCTGAAAGATCTCTACCTGACAGACACTCTACCTTGTTGTGAATGGCGTCAACTGACACATCGGCCAATGACACTTGGGCCGAAGTATCTGCGGGTATGACTTCTACTTCATCACCGTCCCACTGAATTAGGCACTGGTGTAGAGTAGAAGAATGCAGCAATTTGCGTGAATCCAATCGCGCCCAAGCAGCACGCTATTATTACCTTGTACATCGACGACAAAGAATGTTGTTGGCAACATCTTGTTGCCTACGGTCAACTCCATGGAGAGCATGCCCTTGGCCTCATAACTCTCGTCGTTGAAACCGTTGAGCATCAAGTTGGTCTTCTTTAGATTATCCTCGTCCCTACCAAGTTTCTTCAATAGCGAGTAGGGCATTAGGTTAACAGTGGCGCCACCGTCAAAAAGCATCCTGGAAATCGGCTTTCCGTCAATGTGGCCTCTGACGTAGAGAGGCTTCAGATGGCAAGACGAGTCCTCGGGCTTCTCAAAAATAGCGTTGCACGAGCTGAGGTTCAACAGAGCGACCTTGGCCTCGTCCTGCAGTAGAGCGAATTTGGCGGGCAGCATGACGACGTTGATCTCCATCGCCTAGGGTGCGGGCCCCTCGAAGACGGGCGAGTAGTCATCGTCGAGCATGTCTTCCTCGTCGTCACTCAGACTAGGAGTCAGATTGTTTATCTCAATCGGCTTAACTCTCCATATCTGTCTCGTGGTTGGTCGAGAGTGTATTTCTTCAAAAATAGCATCGCGCTCATCCTCGGCCTTCTTCTTGCGCATCTCTTGTGCCCGTAGTCATTGTATACTTCTCTTTGTGATTTGGACATTCCTGGAGGTGCCCAAGATGGTTGTGGTTTGGTGCTAGGTGTCACTTCCTGGTTCTTGTCAACTCTGTATTTGGAGGAGCCTTCACTGCGGACCCCGGCAGTCGGACCAGCCTAATTTGGCTGATCGGACTAGGCTCCGACGTGGGCTTCAGCCGAAGCAGGGGACTTACCTCCGTCAGACTTTGGCGATGGGCCTTCGTGATTGGGACTTCCTGAGACCCTACTCTACTGTTATAGCTTAGGACTCCCTGTCCTTTGACCCTTCGCGCCCATACCCTTCGACTTCACTGAGCTGGCTCGGAGGTACTATGGATAGCCTATGGACGATGCCTCCCTCCACTGCATCTATTTGTCCCTGCCATTCATAATACTCCGAAGGAAAACAAGGCATAGCGTTAAGTTGCGGGGGGTACTCCAGTTGTGATACATATGGAGCCAACGGAGTGCCCTCCCAGTTGTACGGTGGAGGCATCGGTGGCTCCAGTGGCCTCGCCCACTGTGAGCCGAACCCGTTACCCGGAGGGGGGTTCGGCAGAGTCGACGGTGTCTCGGACCATATCAGTGAGGGGTCCTACCAGGCCGGAGATACGTTCGGCCAGTGTGGGCCAAAGCCTCCTATCGAAGGGTTCGTCCAGAGTGGTGAGGGGTTCAGCCACTGGGGTCTGAAGCTACTGTACGGGGGGTTCGGCCATTGAGGTCTAAAGCCACCGTACGGAGTGCTAGGCCACTATGGCCCGAAGTTGCCGTGCGGACGGTTCGGCCATTGCGGTCCAAAGCCATCACGAGGAGGCTCGTCCACTGCGGTCCAAAGCCCCCTCCAGATCTTGGGCCCTTCGGTTGACTTAGTTTCTTAGCGCAGGGGGCTGTTTCCTTGGCTTTTCTTTGGTGCTTGTTTAATAGCATCTTATACGTTACCTTTGGCTTCTTGCGAGCCCTAGCCGAAGGAATGCTAACGTTTTTCTTCCACACTCCCACCTCGGGGTTCTTAGGCACGAGCATGCGTATGCATAGCTCTCCAACAATTACGGCCTTCCCTTCAGTCAACTCGGCTTGTTCTGGCCAAATCACACCTTCTTCTCGTCGAGGTCGACGACGTTGATGGGGAAGTGATCTTTGTCCAGCTTATCTTTGAATTGTGGTCTATTTTCAATCGTCCTTTTTCTATGGCCAATTGAACCTGCCACCGAAAAACATTGCAGTCATTAGTATTATGTGAATGTGAATCATGCCACTTACAGTATGGATGTTTCTTCAACTCGTCGGGAGATGGAATGACTTGGCCTTTAGGCAACCTGAGAAGCTGGTTCTTTAAGAGAAAATCAAATATTTTATCACACTTAGTTATGTCAAATGAGTACTTGACCTCGCTAGGCTGATTCTTAGTGGGAGATGGTCGTAACTCGGAGCAAGTGATAGGTTTACTCTTAGCATTCCAAACCCATTCGGCCGCATACATGTCGGCCGAATCCTCTTCTTCTGATTCCTCTTCATCGGAGTGTTCCATGACGTGGATTTAGCCCTAGGATTGTTAAATGTCTTAATAAACTTTTATCTTTGGCTCGGCCTTCCTAGACTAGAGCCTGCTGCAAGACTTGGCTAACCTCTAAGAAGTTCTGGTTTATCTAGTCTCTCTTTAATCTCGGAACGTAACACATTAAAAATTAGCTCCACCAAATCCCTTTATGAAATATTAAGGTTGAAACATCGGTTTCTAGTATCCCTAAAACGCTTGATGTACTCAGAGACATTCTCGTTAGATTTCTGCCTAACCGATGTCAAGTTTGAAAGCCTAAGTTTCGTCTCACCTGTGTAAAAGTAGTCAAGGAATTTTTGTTCCAATTCATCCCACGTCAGAACGGAGTTCGGCGGGAGTGCCGAAAACCAAGTGAAAGTGGTGCCGGATAGCGAGAGAGAATATAGTCTAATTTTTAGAGTGTCTGACCCGCTAGCCTCTCCACACTGTGCTAAAAATTATGTAACATGCTCTAGTGTTGTTTTGCTACCCTCGCCGTCGAACTTAGTGAATTTGGGGATTCTATAGCCGCGGGGGTAGGGTATTGTATCGAAATGGTCAGGATATGGCTTCCGGTAAATCCTAGCCCGACCCCTAGGCACGAAGTCGGTGCATTCCCTAAATAGTGCACGGATTCGCTCCTCTAGGTCATCTTGGCCTGCTGCCTGTGCACGTCTCTCATGCGGGGGCGCGACATGCGGCGGGATATCGGCGTGTCAGCAATGGTCCTCTTCCCTATGCGCTAGCTGTACGACGTGCTCGAGGCTAGGCACCTGTACATGTGGTGCGGAACGTTGTGTTCTGACTACCCTTAGCCGTGGTAAGGGGGGTGGAGTCGCCAGGTAATCAGATCACACAAAATAATCCAATTAGCCGAAAGAAATATATTAAACAGAACAAACCAGCAACCAAGCGAAGCCCGATTGTTCGAAGTATGGTGCGAAGGGGGTCGTCGAAGTGTACCTTTGGCGTCTGATGCGAAGTGTCCCGCCGAAGGGTACCTTCGGTGTTCGTACTGATTTGGCCGAAGATGAACTCCGAACAGATCTAGATGCGACAATCACCTCCGAACAGCGGGGTTCAGTGCGAAGTATCCGATACAGTACGATACAGAATAATGACTTAGACACAACGCGTGAGTGCTACCTCGTTCGGAACGGAGTACGAGGGTGGCGAAGCTTGTCGTGATGAAGTGTGCTGGTGAAGCGTGTTGACGTGTGGTCGAAGTAGGGATCTCGCCGATGAATGTTCTGGCAACCTCTGAAACCAATCTCTCAGCTCCGAATACCTCTAGCGGAGTAGCTCCGAACATAGGTAGCCTGCAACAAAGAAGATTCGAAGTACAAATTCGGCCTGAGGACCGAATCCTGCTAAGTGTTGCACTAGTGGCGAAGGTAGCAATCTGTTACGCAGATTAGCGTATACTTCACAGGCGAAGTAACAAGGTGATAGCAATCTATTACGTAGATTAACGGATACTTCACAGGCGAAGTAACAAGGCCATAGCAATCTATTATGTAGATTAATGGATACTTCACAAGCGAAAGTAACAAGGATTACCACTGTTCCAAAGTGGTCGTTGGAGGGCTTCCAGGAAAACCTACGAAGAGTACATAAAGTAAAGATAAAGTAAATGCAAATCAAAGCGAGGGCTTTGTGGTTGATTTTGTTGGGAGGGGCTCTGAACCGGCTTCGCCCCTATATTTATATGGGCTAGACTTCTAATCTCTAAGTCTAATCTGTTATGACTCGGTTGAATCACATGTAGAGATAAACACTTAGCCAGAATCGGATCTAACTCTATCTCTGCCTGTAGTGGGCCTTCGACCAGGCCCGCCGAAGCCTGCTCCTCGGGCCAAAGCTTAGGCGGAGTGGGCCTCCAAAAGCCTCCTGGCCGAAGGTTGTGGACTGGCTGGAAGCCTCCGAAGCCCGTAGCCCAGTGGTCCTTTGGCCCTATAGGGCTTCGGCCTAACCCGGGACATGTGCATTTTTGGCCCAAATTACCAAAACTGATATTTTGGCAATCTTAATTATTGATAACATTTTTTGCTATCAACACACCCGGGCGTAGCTGTCAGTGCCCTCTATCCACGCTCACACCCACTGTCCATTGGAGCCCACCCATCGACGCCGACTACTTCCCCCGCGCGTGCCCACTGACCACCATGGCCCACGCATCAGATTCATCTTCCCCACACGGATCGCCCCAATCGCTCCCCCTCACAACGGCCGAACCCTAGCCCCTCGGAATTCACCACTGTCATGTGCAATCCAATAAATTGAGCCCACCATTAACTCCACCGCACTCCGGTGATCAATTCCCCCATTAAATCATGTCTGATCCCATCCCGGTTCGGTGTATTGCAGTGAATGCCGAGCTCACCGGCGTTAAGGTGCCTTTGCCCCTAGCATCCTATGATTTCTCCCTCCTTTGATCCCGTCGGCGGCCCCTATAAAGTCTCCTCTACCTCCCACATTACACCAGTCCATAAATCGCTCAGCCCCTGAAATCCTGAGCCCCGTAGAGCCCAAACTCACCGCTAACCCAGTCACCGCTCCAGCCTCCGCTCGTCGTCGCCATAGACCGTTGTCTGCCTCGCCGTCGCCCCCTCTGTGATCCCCGACCCATGCTCATACCTAGCCACACCTCTATGGCACCGCCTATCACCGGAGCATCGCCGTAACCGTCGACCCAAACACCTCTGCCGGCCTCGCTCATCACCGGCCTCGCTCTGACGTCCCCACGTCACAACTCCGGTATATTCGTGATGCCCTTGCTATTCTCATTCCATTTTTGCGGTCGGCTAGAACCCTCGACGACCGCAGTCATCGCCGTCATTGCTACCACCCTCTACCGTCCCTGAAGAAGACGACCGGCATGGGTAATCACCTGTGCCATGTCGGATTCAATCCTGGCCGTCCAATCAGATCTGGGCGGTCAGGATTAAATCACATTCGAGACTAATCTGATCAGTTTGTTTCAATCGAACTGGCACCACGCAATCATAGCCGTTCATTTTCACTTAATGCCCCTGCATCGCCCGCGTGCGTCCGTTCACGATCCAATGGGTGCGATGGATCTAGTCCACGCGCACAGTACTCAGGTTCACCGTGAGCTCGGTTCACCATGGACTAGAGTCTGTTTGAAAATTAAAAATATATTCAGAAATTGTTCAAACTTCAAAAATTCATATATTCCTCAAATTAATCCCAAATTTGACCATTCAAATTTTATAAAGTTTATCTTTTTATTCTCTTCATATTCATCAAATAAAATGTATATGTTATTAGATAGTGTCACCATTATATCTAGAATTATTAGATAGTGTCCAATGTATCGACACAACTGCTATAGGCTAAAAATAAGTCGTAGATACATGGAATTATGTTATATGATCCCCATTATTTCCCTCATGATCTCTGGTATTCTATTGGTCTTGGATTTTTGAGTAAGAATGTAGAATGGTGGGGTTCCGAGAGCAATCGAGGGCATTGGTTAGTCACACCCGGACACTATAAGGACTGTTTTGGCGGGATCCGTTGCAAAGCACTTCCGTACTAACCACAAGTCTAGTGGGTAAGTCCTAACTGGAGGTAGGGACGTTCCAACTCGAGGCCACCTGTTGGTGGGGTCAAGTAGCACCTGCGGGTGACTTGTACCAAGGAGTTACAAAAAAGGGGGCACGATGTTTGTCCAGTGCGCTGGCAACGCCGGCAAAACCTAGAGTAGGTGTTATTGAATTGGAGCGTTTCATGTTAAAGGTTTGTCATGAGTTCCTATGACTTGGGTCATCTAAACACACTGCGGTCTGCAGGATGAGGTGCCTTGTGGGTATAGTAGTACACCTCTGATCGAGTTTAAATCTTTTGAAAAGCCGAACTCCACGATCAAGGGAGGGTTGCGTGACATCTCGCAATTAGTTTGCAATTATGAGTGTTGCGTGATGGTATGTCATGTAAGGACTGTTTAGCGAGGAGGGATTTACTCCTCGAGTTAGAAGATGATGCACTATTCATGATTTATTTTCTGTATGAATAACCTTATCACAGTAAATGCTTAACATTAAAAATGTATTTTCCTGCACTTTAACCAATTACATTCCTTTGATATTGCCCTACATTATTATTGCATTCTGGGTGGCTTGTTGAGTACTTTTGTACTCACCCCTGTTGATTAAAACTTTAGACGATGTGTTCTATGAAGACGGAGGTCTAGAGTAGCTGTCCCAATCAAGGATGCGAGTCCTGAAGAAGGATGTTCATCGCTAAGATTTTTCTCTTTATTACTAATTCAGTGTAATAAAATAGCCTGCAAGCTATACCTTGTTTGTCGTATGTACGAGGTCGTGTGATGAACATCTTGTATTTATTGTTTTTTCTCTAGAAATTCAATAAATTCCTGATTTTATGGAAACCGGGAAGTGACAAGATGGTATCAGAGCCAACTTAACTGTAGGAAGCCAATCCGACTTGATTAGGACTTAATTTTGAGAAAACATTACTTTCAAAAAAAATCAATTCCATATTTTTTCCATCTCCTCACACTTGTAAAATTTTATTTCTTGTAGCATGTCGACCCACGTTCGAAGTTTCTGCCAGGAGGCCATTGGTTTCATCCAAGAGCTTCGCCTCGTGGCAACGTTCCTACTATACACCCACGAGCCGGAGTACCACGGAATCTTCCAAAACGGAGAAAGTGGGCCATGTCAGGCGACCCTAGCGCTCATCGCCTCAGACCAAGAGCTGACTTCCTTCGCCACCCTCGGCTAGAGCTCCGAGTTTTGAGATTGGTTGCCAGGAAACATCACTACAGGTACTCGGGGAGCTTCATCAGATCCGCGATGACTGCCTCAATAGCACCGACTTTCACCATCTACCATCTCGAGAGCCAGGATCAAACCGCATCGCAAGACTCGTCTCCTATCAGCTATGGATACCCTTCACACCGAGGCCCCGCACCATGGTTCCACTTCAAGCGTCAGTCGCTTCTGAGCCACAGAATGCCACTAGGGGCAAAAGTTCAGGAATCCCTCACCAAGCACCACCTGCAAGTCATGCTCCAAAGCAGACCACCAGAGTCATGAATGACAGAAATGGCAAGGTCGTGGTTTGTTTCAACTGTCGTCACGAAGGGCACTTCTCCAACAGATGTCCCTACCCCAAGCAACCTCAAGGCCCTACCTCAAACCCGATGGTCTGTGCTCAAGTGCACCACATCTCCTCCTCGGAAGCCCAAGGTATGTCAAAGGATGTTTTTAGTATGCCACCTATCAACTCAGCACCAGCAGATGTTCCACTTGATTCTGACACAGTACCGTCATCCATTCCGGAGTACCAATGAAAGCTTTGTCTCTCGAGTTTCCCGAAGTTCGCTTTGAATCTCGGGACGAGATTCTTTGTAAGGGGGATAGGATTGTAACACCCTGAATTTTCTAAATTAAATAAATTGGAGAAAATAAAAAATGAATAAATTAAGTTGGATAATAAAATGGTTGAAGTAATTAGAAAACCTTAAGGAAGAATAAAAATAAAGTAAAACAAAAAAATTACTTGGTTAAAGACAATTAATTAGGTTTGACCCAAAATGAGGCAACTAAATAAAAAATTTTAGAAAAATAATTTTTCCAGGAAAAGGATTATTCTTGATTTTTGAATAAGATGAAAATGTCCAAATAAATAAGAACATGAAGAAATAATTCAAATCATGGACTGAGAAAAATATGTTAGATTTAGAAGACCAAAATATATTTTTGAGAATTTTTATGAAATTTTAGAACCTTTACTGATAGCTCATATTTTATAAAGATATTTCTGAAATTATTTTTAATCAGAAAAGAATTTTAAATCCTAATGGCCGCCCTCCTCTCTTCACCCTCCTGAGGCTGGCCCAGCCCATTAGACCCCGCTCCCCTCACTGACACCTAGGCCCCACAAGTCAGCCCCTCCCTCTCCCCTCCGCCCGCCGCCCCACCTCCCTAACCGCCACCCGGGCCCAGTTGTCGGCGCCCTCTCTCCACGCTCACAGCCGTTGTACGGTGGATCTGACCCGTCGCGCCGACTGCTTCCCCAACAAGCACCCGCTGACCACTGTGGACCATGCATTAGATTCATCTTCCCCACAGGGATAGCCCCCAATTGCTCCCTCCTCGCACTAGTCGAACCCTAGCCCCCCCGGAATTCACCGCCGCCATGCGCAATCCTATGAATAGCCCACCATTAACTCCCCCGCACTCCAGTGATCAATTCCCTATTAAATCACATCTGATCCCATCCTAGTTTAGTGTATCTCAGTGAATGCCGAGATCGCCGGCGTTAAGGTGCCTTTGCCCCCGGCTTCCTCCGATTTCGCCCTCCTTTGATCCCACCAGCGACCCCTATAAAGTCCCCTCTACCTCCCACGTTACACCGCGTCCAGAAATCACTCAGCCCCCGCAATCCCGAGCCCCGTAGAACCCAAACTCACCGCTACCCCTATCACCTCTCCAGCCGCCGCTTGTCGTCGCTTGAGAAGGTTGTCTGCCTCACCATCACCCCCTCTATGAATCCGACGCACACTCGTTCCCGGCCACACCTCTATTGGCACCGCCGATCACCGGAGCATCGCCGTCGTCAACCCGAACACCTCCACCACCCTCGCTCGTCACCACCCTCACTCCGATGTCCCCACGTCCTAACTCTAGTATATTCGTGATCCCCTTACTATTCTCATAGCATTTTCGCTGTCGGCAGGAACCCTAGGCCACCGTAGTCATCACCATCATCGCCGCCACCCTCTGCCATCGCTGGAGAAGACGACCGGCATGAGTAATCACCCATGTCATGTAGGATTCGATCCCGACCATCTGATCTAATCCGGGTGGTCAGGATTAAATCTCATTCGGGACTAATCTGATCTGTTCATTTCAATCGAACCGGTGCCGCACAATTAGAGCTGTTCATTTTCACTTAACCCCCCCGCATCGCCTGCGCGCGTCTGATCACAATCCAACGGCTGCGATGGATCCGGTCCACGTGCACAATACTCAAGTTCACCATGAGCTCGGTTCATTGTGGACCGGAGTCTGTTTGAAAATTAAAAATAAATTCAGAAATTGTTTAAGCTTCAAAAATTCATTTCTTCCTCAAATTAACCCCAAATTTGACCATTCAAATTTTAGAAAGTTTATCTTTTATTCTCTTCATATTCAACCAATAAAATTTATATGTTTATAATAAACTTCTATATTGTTTTAATTGGAATTCAAATAAAATTGAGAATTCATTTCAAACTTTAAATTCACAACTCCTTGGAATTAACTCTAAAATTTACCATTCAAATTTCATCTCTTTATCTTCTACATTTTAAACCAATTTAATTGATAGACTTGTACTCTTTATTATTCACCATTTTGAACTTTATCTCGTTTGAACTTTAAAAAAAATTCTTATCTTCTCCATTTTGACTCCAAAATTCACCATTTCAATTCCAGAAGATACCTCTTTTTATTCTCTACAACTTTAACCAATTTAATTAAAATGCTTGTATTGTTTTCTTTTGTTGTTTCTTTTAATTGTTTATTCTCGTTTGCATGCCTAGAAGATTACGACACCATGAAGGAGCCGGAATATTTTCCCGAGGTTCCTCCATCTCCATTTACTAATCAAGGCAAGTCACCACCCCATTTTTGAGCATATTGAACCCAGTTGTATTTAAAATACTGCTAAAAATCCATAGGTTATTAATGCATTAGTCAAATTAAATGCCTTACATTATAGTTATTAGATTCCCAACCTTGATGTGCAAAACCAAGCCATGCTATTGAGTCTAAACTCTTTGTCACCATTATATCTAGAATTATTAGATAGTGTCCAATGTATCGACACAACTACTATAGGCTAAAAATGAGTCGTAGATACTTGGAATTCTGTTATATGATCCCCGTTATTTCTCTCATCTCTGGTATTCTATTGGTCTTGGAGTTTGAGTAAGAATGTTAGAATGGTGGGTTCCGGGTGCAAGCGAAAGCATTGGTTAGTCGCACCCGGGGCACTATAAGGACCGGTCTATGGGATCTGTTGCAAAGCACTTCTGTACTAACCACAAGTTGTAGGACCGAAAGTAGCGACCAGAGGGGGGTGAATGGGCACCTAAAAAATTCTTGCTAAACTATATTTTAATCCCAACACCCAAATAAACTAAACCAGACAAATAAAATTAGCAAAGCAATTTACTGGAATTAAAGTTATCTAGCCTAAAAATGATCGGTATCTTAATTTAAATGATATTTAAAATACCTAAATAAAAATACTACAGTAAATAAAAGCACCTAAATAAATCACGAGATATTTATATTTCAGACTAGAAAGATACTAATCAACATAATAAAAACATGAATCATCCAGAAATTAATTCGAAAATAAACATAAAATATTTCATGTAAATCTACAATGAAAATATTATGTGACTAATTAATTTTTTATATGAGAAGATTAAAACAAAACACTTAAATAAATAATACGAGATAAGTAATAAAAATTTAATAGATTAAAAAATTTACTATGAGATTAATTTTTTATGCTAATTAAAACTAGATAACTATTAATTTATTAACTCACGGAAAAATAGCAGATTAACAAGTACCTGTTGTCTTTCGCGTCGAGAGCCACGGGATCCTCACGAATACGTCGCCGCATTTGTTCTTTCGCGTTGAGCCCCGTGCCGAGGAAGACAACAGAGCCGACCGCCGCTTGAGCAGCGCGCTGCGCCTGCCCTTTGCTGCTGCCACGCCGCGCAGAGAAGTCCACCAAAAAAAAACTGCTGCCGCCAAAAGGCAAAAACTGCAATTCCTTCTTTTCTCCTGTACTCTGGTTGCGCACAGTGCCTCAAGCACAGCCCGTGGGATGCAAAATCCTGGCAATCAGCTTCGTGGGGCCCGCAGCCAGGAAAACTTCACGTAAGATTTAATCACCGTGGAGAATGCCGTGCAAGCGAAGCAATGGAGATAAAAACGCCGGCGGAGAAGGAGTTTGACGGTGAAGAAAAATAGGAGATCCGAACAAAAACTCATGGACTGTAGATTCAATCTGGGGAATAAAAAATAACAGTCATCTATCCCCAAGGGGATAGGGGCCTATTTATAGGCAAATCCTAATACATGAAAAGACTACTTACCCTCGGGTAAAATAAACTGACTCTAAATAAATTCCGAAAATTACTAAAATATTCTTAGAAAAATTAACTGACTCGAATAAAAATATTCTAAACTTAAAAACTAAATATTAATATCCTAAAACGAATTAATGATAGATTGTCAGTTTACGCCGAAACTGACAAAGCGTCCACCGTCTTCGCACCGGGTACCCGGATTGGGCCGACCCGACCCCGCAGCTCCCTTAGCCCGGCAATCGCTCGCCGCCCGTGTACCTGAGTCAAACCCAGTCAACAGACCAGTGGATCATCTGCCGCTCCTAGCCATGTACCCGGATTGGGCCAGCCCGACTCCGCAGCTCCTCTGCCCGGTCGTCGCTCACTGCCCGTGTACCTGAGTCACATGCGCCTCAGACTCGGCAGGTCTTCATCTCTCCCTTCCATTGACTTCCGTTGACAATCACTCATCACATCTGGAGTATCAAAACCATATTCTTCAACATGGTTTCTCAATCTCCCCCTTGATGAGTGCATTGTCAACACCCTTTTCAGCTCATCTCCAGAACCTGCAAAACATGTGGAAACAAGAAAAACAAAGACAAAAGAAAATAGAAGACAGAAAATAAAAGTTTAACCCTAATGACCAAAAGCCAAACAGAAGCACGAAAATTGTCATTATGGTTAACCAAAAAATAAAGTCTCAAAAACAAGTGCAAATCTCGGAATTACCAATCAAGAAACTCCACATGAAATAAATCCTAGAGAAAGCTAAAAATGTTCTCTAAACACCAAAATTTCTCCCCCTTGTTGACAATTGGACTCATCAAGTGAGACTAAATGCACTTAAAGAGACATAAATACAAACTCCCCCTGAAATGCAGCCCCCCCTCAAAATATGCTATGAATGCAGATGGGGTGCAGGCGGAGTGAAAAGCATGCTTCTTAGATATGATTGACTACTATTACAACATCTAACAGGTATAGCAAAAGATATACTGTCTAAGATACATGACATGATCAGTGCAATAGATGATATCTTAAGAAAGTCATTAGCACGCATTTTTCGATTTTTGCAAAACAAAAGCATCACCACATTTTCTAGTTAACAAGCAAAGTAAAGCATGATATGCAAAAGCTAACTGATATCTACCAAGATAAGCATTATCCAAAACAAAGTGCTTCAGCAAACTTGTCATCTTTTTAAATTTTTCAGACTTTTTCTTTATATTTTTCATTTCTGCCAGGGGTTATTTGCATGTCAAACCTTATGCTAACCGACCAAGTCAAGCCTAGGCCAGAACTGGACCATCAGAAGCTTAAGACACTGGTCTTGGCATACATTACACCGTCCTAGTTCATACCAAAGTGCTATGGTAAGCAGTCCAGAACAATGCAATGTGACAAAAGCAAATCCACCTGGATCTTTTGTAATAAAAATGCATATATTTTTCATTTTTCTGGATTTTTTATCATTTTTATAGCACATTTTTATATTTAAAGTATATAGATGTCCAAATTGCATATCTGCATCTAAGTAAGGATCTAGCTACAAGGCATGTAACAGATAGCGAAAGCATTCAGCCTACACATGCTAGTTACCAGAAGCAATGGTGATCATTTTTAAATTTTAAAACATAAAAGCCATGCATATGACAAATATCAGATATATCATGTGAACTGAACCAGAACATGATCATCGACAAGTAATCAAAAGCATATACTAGCTAGAGAGAGTAAAACAGATTAATCATATAACAGAAGCAAGCTCAAAATGTGATAGATGATTATGCATGATATGAACGCACACAAAAAGACTCAATAAAAAATAAAGAAGAAAAAAAAACTGATACCAAGAAAAGCTGACTCAAAATATCCTAAAAAAGATACACAGCTCCCAAAACACGATCAATAATCATGAGTGGGACCAAACGATCCAATGCCAGGTTTAGTAAAAGTGTTGAACCAGTGTCGAGCCATCTGCGCGTATGTAGGAAAACAAAAGGAATCATATGAGTTTGGACTGAAGCGCGAATCAAAGCGCGGTCCTCTGTTCTTCCTAAAATCACGGTCGCGAGATCCAACAACGTATCCATGAAGATCTGGAACTCTGCCGGAACAGAAACCACCATCCGGAGCATGGTAGTGAAAACCGTCTCCTCTACCACCACCTACACGACGTGGCCTGGCCTCTAGCCTCTCTCCACGTCGAGGGACTCTCTGTCTACCACCCTGCTGGTAGAACTGCTCCTGCCTACCCCGAGCTCTCTCTGCTCGCTCAACCCGTTTCCTCCTAAAGCAATACTCCTCAAGATGCCCGTCTCTCTGACAAAACTCACAGTGATAGGTAGGCTTCTTGGTATGTGGTTGAGGCTTGGGATTCTTAGGCTTGGTGGTGTTTGGTCTATCATCTTTGGTGTGAGAGGGTCCAGGTAAAGAATCAAGAGAAGTATGAAGAGTTTTTGGCTTAGGAACCCAGATCTGCTTCTTAGGTGGAGCTTTAGGTTGTTCTTGGATCACTCCATCCTTGGGCTGACTATCCTTAAAGGACTCAGTGGAGTGAGTCTTGGTATATCTATGTTCGGGAGTCATCTTACTCCACTCCACTGCTCGGCTAATGGCGCTCTCAAAATCAGCCTTGGTATAGGTGTAACCTACCCCAAACCCATCCTGTCTCTTAAACTGCTGGATCATCATGCCGAGCTGTGGCTCTCTGGCACTAATCCAACTCAGGATTTGACGGAGGTAAAAGTTCTCGTTCTGAACATCAGCTAGCTCCTCTCTCAAAGAAGCTAACACCTCCACCTGTGACAAACAGATCTCACACTCTTTATCAACTTCGACAGACTTCTCAGCTTTTAGCTTGATCAACTCCATTCTAATGGACAAACAGTTCTCACAAACAGTGGGTGGAACTGACAAGGTCTCAAGCTCTAGCTTAGTCTGCTCCAACTCACCTCTCACTCCAGCTAACTCGCTCAACTGCTCATCACTCTTGGCTCTCAGCTCAGCTATACTAGCTAAATGAGATGGGCAGTCTACACAAGGTGCGACAACAGTGGCATGTGCATCTTTTAGCTCCTGCTGAGCGCTTTCAAGCTCAGTGGCCAATGCGTCTCTCTCGTCTACTCTCTCAGTGTACCTGGACTTAAGAGTCGTCAGGTCACACAACAGCACCTCACAGTTAGGGCACTCACCACTATCACCCAAGCAAGGAGAAGAAGACAAACTCTCAATCTTGCCCTTTGCCGTGGCAAGCTCACTTTCAATCTCATCTATTCTCTTCTTAGCTCCTCTAAGCAGTTTCTCCCGGTACTTCAACTCCTGACTATTCTGTTCGAGTAAATTAATAACTTCTTGTTCATAGGAAGATGCATTCTCATCGTCGTCATTGTCGGAGTCATCGGAGGAGTCCTTCTCTTTCTTCTCCCCAAGAGCCATTGAGCAGAAGCTCTTGTGGGGTCTTCGGCTGTGATGTGAGCGACTCTTCGGCTTGTCCCCGAAGCCCATGAAACAGAGGCCCGCCGGATTGTCCCTGTCCTTCCCCTTCCTGATCATGATCTCTTCATCACTTGAACTTGAAGACGAGAAGGAAGACGAGGATCTCTTGGCGTATCTTTTCTCCATTTCGGCAAAGAAAGTCTTGTCTCGCTTCTTGTTCTCACGCCTATAATCCTTCAGAGCCTTTTGAAAGAATCTTGTTTTGGGCTTGCCCTTCGTGGAGTTGTCGTACTTGCCGGAGTTGTAGGAGTTGTCGCCTGTTCTCTTCTTGCAATTCTTCTGCTTGGGACAGTCGGCGATAAAATGACCTGGGTCACAACACTCAAAACATCCGGATTTTGTGCCGTGTCTCTTAAACATTCGCTTATCATAAACACGTTGCACCCGGTTGTTAAACAAGCACAGATCATCATCTCCTAGAGTATCAAGTTGTTCCTCGGAGATAGACATCAAAGAAAAAGCAGTACAACTCATGGCATTAGGATCAGCCGACGGTGTCGCAAGCGCCAGAGTCTTTGAACCAGAATCAATGAGATTTGATCTCAACTGAATATCGACCTCTGAGGCCTTGAGCTTACTAAAAAGCTCTGCGATGGTCAAGGTATCATAAGACGAGCTCTCAACAATAGAAGAAACCTTGATCTCCCATATCTTAGGGTCCAAGGTATGGAGAACCTTAAGCGCCTGTTCATGATCTGAGACCAGCTGATCACGCTCGGCCTTGTTGACACGAAGCTTGTTTATGATCGATTGAAAACGACCAAACAATGCCTCAACAGTCTCACCCGGCTTTTGTGAGAAATTTTCATACTCACGCCGGTAGGTCTGATATAATCTAGCCTTGACCTGAGCTGTCCCCTCATGATGTGCCTGGAGGGTAGCCCAGATCTCACTAGCAGTGGTGAGATGGCTAACACGCTCGAACTCACTAGGACCTAGACCAGAAAATAAAATGTTCACCGCCTTACTATTATTTTGATGCTGGGTAATTACATTAGCAGCAGTATCCGCAGCAATAGTTGTAATGGTGAAACTAGGATGAACACAAATCTCCCATATGTCCGAGCTCTGACTCATAAGGTATGCTCGCATGCGAGTCTTCCAATAAGTGTAGCCAAAAGCTTCAAGGGATGGGATTTTACCTGAAGACGTCATGGTCACTACCTAGGTTTTGAATCGGTTAAGATATTAGAAAAAACCTAACCTTGCTCTGATACCACTTGTAGGACCGAAAGTAGCGACCAGAGGGGGGGTGAATGGGCGCCTCAAAAATTCTTGCTAAACTATATTTTAATCCCAACACCCAAATAAACTAAACCAGACAAATAAAATTAGCAAAGCAATTTACTGGAATTAAAGTTATCTAGCCTAAAAATGATCGGTATCTTAATTTAAATGATATTTAAAATAACCTAAATAAAAATACTACAGTAAATAAAAGCACCTAAATAAATCACGAGATATTTATATTTCAGACTAGAAAGATACTAATCAACATAATAAAAACATGAATCATCCAGAAATTAATTCGAAAATAAACATAAAATATTTCATGTAAATCTACAATGAAAATATTATTGCGACTAATTAATTTTTATATGAGCAGATTAAAACAAAACACTTAAATAAATAATACGAGATAAGTAATAAAAATTTAACAGATTAAAAAATTTACTATGAGATTAATTTTTTATGCTAATTAAAACTAGATAACTATTAATTTTATTAACTCGCGGAAAAATAGCAGATTAACAAGTACCTGTTGTTCTTTCGCGTCGAGAGCCACGGGATCCTCACGAATACGTCGCCGCATTTGTTCTTTCGCGTTGAGCCCCGTGCCGAGGAAGACAACAGAGCCGACCGCCGCTTGAGCAGCGCGCTGCGCGTGCCCTTTGCTGCTGCCACGCCGCGCAGAGAAGTCCACCAAAAAAAAACTGTTGCCGCCAAAAGGCAAAAACTGCAATTCCTTCTTTTCTCCTGTACTCTGGTTGCGCACAGTGCCTCAAGCACAGCCCGTGGGATGCAAAATCCTGGCAATCAGCTTCGTGGGGCCCGCAGCCAGGAAAACTTCACGTAAGATTTAATCACCGTGGAGAATGCCGTGCAAGCGAAGCAATGGAGATAAAAACGCCGGCGGAGAAGGAGTTTGACGATGAAGAAAAATAGGAGATCCGAACAAAAACTCATGGACTGTAGATTCAATCTGGGGAATAAAAAATAACAGTCATCTATCCCCAAGGGGATAGGGGCCTATTTATAGGAAAATCCTAATACATGAAAAGACTACTTTACCCTCGGGTAAAATAAACTGACTCTAAAATAAATTCCGAAAATTACTAAATATTCTTAGAAAAATTAACTGACTCGAATAAAAATATTCTAAACTTAAAAACTAAATATTAATATCCTAAAAATGAATTAATGATAGATTGTCAGTTTTACGCCGAAACTGACAAAGCGTCCACCGTCTTCGCACCGGGTACCCGGATTGGGCCGACCCGACCCCGCAGCTCCCTCAGCCCGGCAATCGCTCGCCGCCCGTGTACCTGAGTCAAACCCAGTCAACAGACCAGTGGATCATCTGCCGCTCCTAGCCATGTACCCGGATTGGGCCAGCCCGACTCCGCAGCTCCTCTGCCCGGCCGTCGCTCACTGCCCGTGTACCTGAGTCACATGCGCCTCAGACTCGGCAGGTCTTCATCTCTCCCTTCCATTGACTTCCGTTGACAATCACTCATCACATCTGGAGTATCAAAACCATATTCTTCAACATGGTTTCTCACAAGTCTAGTGGGTAAGTCCTAACTGGAGGTATGATACATTTCAACTTGAGGCACCAGTTGGTGGGATCAAGTAGCACCTGCGGGTGACTTGTACCGAGGAGGCACAAAAGAGGGCACGACATTTGTCCAGTGCGCTAGCACACCGGCAAAACCTAGAGTGGGTGTTATCGAATTGGAGCGTTCCATGCTAAAGGTTTTGGCATGAGTTCCTATGACTTGGGCCATTTAAACACACTGCGATGTGCAGGGATGAGTGCCTTGTGGGTACAATATTACACCTCTAATCAGATTTTAAATCTTTTCAAAAAGCCGAGCCCACGGTCAAGGGCGGGTTGCGTGACATCTCGCAATTAGTTTACAATTATGAGTGTTGCATGATGGTATGTCATGCAAGGACTGTTGAGCGAGGAGGGATTTACTTCTCGAGTTAGAAGATGATGCACTATTCATGATTTATTTTTGTACGAATAACCTGATCACAGTAAATGCTTAACATTAAAAATGTATTTTTCCGCACTTTAAGCAATTACCTTCCTTTGATATTGCCCTACATTATTATTGCATTCTAGGTGGCTTGTTGAGTACTATTGTACTCACCCCCATTGATTAAAACTTTTAGATGACGAGTTGTCCCAGTCAAGGATGCGAGTCCTGAAGCAAGATGTTCATCGCCAAGATTTTTCTCTTTATTACTAATTCATTGTAATAAAATAGCCTCTGAGCTATACCTAGTTTGTCGTATGTACGAGGTCGTGTTATGAACATCTTGAATTAATTGTTTTTATCTAGAAATTCAATAAAGTCCTGATTTTATGGAAATCGGGGTGTGACACTTACCGTCCACGAACACCATTATTCAAGCGTCATTTGCCCTAGGGAGCCCTCTCGAAGGTCTCCTTCTGAAGACTACTCAGAAGCCCTCTTGGAAGACCCCCTTCGAAGGGCCCTCCAAGGCCTCCCCTGAGGCCCTTAGACAAAGGCCCTCTGGCAAAGTGCTCCGACTCAGAAGCTATAAAGTAACCCAATACCATGTAAAAAGAGTAGCAATACCAAGGGCCCCTGATATTGACACATACCCACCACGTCTATAAAGTTGCACATGTACCCAAACAATTCTTACTGTTTTACCCCTACAAGGTCCAATAGCAGGGTACTGTAAGTAGGGGGTAGAATTGGCTTTTTCTTTACCTTCTGTCCTATATATGTAGGGCACCACCCTTGTAACATGGGGAAGGACCCCATAGCAAAAAATACTAAAAACTGGATGTAGGGTTATTAACCCCCAAAGGGGGCTTGAACTAGTAAAAAAATCTTCTCTCTTTCTTTAAGAACCCTTAAGGTTCATATTCTACACCCCAATTATAGAAACTTGTTTGTAGCTAACACAATTGCTACAACAACATCAATCTAAGAGATCAAACTAATGCAGCCTTAGACCTAGCCAATACACCGAGATAAACCAATGACCGTACTGTTTCAGCCGATGCCTCGAGAGATCAAATTGATGCAGTCGTGAGGACACTGACCTAGTTTATACGATCATCGGGGGTTGTAGGACTCACCTTTTCGCCGGAGATCAAAATGATACAGCCCAGCTCCGAGTGTCGAATCCCGATGGGATTAACCTTGGGAAGCCAAGGGTGGCGATGCACTGAGTAGTTGTTTGATAGAGTTGTGTTTTTGACCTAACTAAGGGATACATATTTATAGTCCGGAGAGTTGTCGTCCAAGCAATCTATCCTAACCGATTCTGGATAAAACGTCATCTTCTTATCATTGGCTCCTTCATATCTGGCCATGTTGTAATGGACGGGCTTCTTTGACCATTCAAATAATCTACCTTATAAGCAATTCTGGATCATCATTATCTTCTCTCTCTTTCATTGGCTCCTACATGTCCGGTCATATTATAACAATACAGACAAGCTTCCTTGACCACTTTTGACCGGACCACTCTTTGACTTATGTTGACTGTACGACATCCTTGGTGGGCCTGGGCTCTACGGGCGCTAAGCCCAAAAGTGGTTTTAATGCGACTGTCTCGCTCTACATGCCGACGCTTGGGAGGACTTGGATCAACGGGACATTTAATGGACCCGGCGCCGATTCTCGTGTATAAATTCTCTCCTTTAGCCATGAACCGTCACCCTCCACCCTTCCGCAAGCCTCGCCCGCACCCTGCACTCAACTACTACCCTTGCGCTCATCGCTTTCAGCTCCATCCCTCCTTAGCCATCGCCTCTAGAGATGTCGAGGGAGACATAGCTTCCTTCTACGGTCGAACCCTGGTTCCTACAGCGCTAAGCGATAGTGGCCGTGGCGGCGGCGATGACCCCCAACTCGGTAGAGACCCATGATCCCCGAGAGCTCCTCCCAGTATCAGAGAGGTTTTGGGAGCAGGCTTTGGTGCTGGAGAAGTCGGCTTGCATGGCTGAGTCGATCGTTCTAGTGGTCCGGCACCGCCTTGGCCCTGACGTGAAGACTATGAAGCTAGACTAGGAGACCATCCCGGAGCCACACGAAGGGGAAGTCGGCGTGTTCGAGGTGTTCTTCGATGCGGGGCTTCGGTTCCTCGCCTCGGATATCCTAGCGAGGGTCCTCGACGTGTTTCACCTCGAGCTGCCCAAACTATCTCCGAACATCGTGGCCCGCCTCGCTATCTTTGAGTGGGCCATACGGGTGGAGGGTTGCGAAGGATGAGCAGAGGTCTTCTCCAAGATACACAAAGCGTGCTGCCAACCAAAGAAGAAAGGGGACCTGGTGCTGGCCTACGGGAGCATCGACTTTCAACTCCGAAAGAAGTACACCGATTTCTTCCCTGCAAAGCCCATCAACGAACGGTGGTATTCTCAGTGGATACGTCGTTGGTTCTATGTCAGAGTGGGGCTGGACTCCGGACTAGCAGGGCCTCCGTGCCATACCTGGTTCAAGAAGGAGGCGAACATCGAGGTCAATGCCGGCTCGGTCTCCACCCACATTCGGCTTCTCCAGATCATTGCCTGCCAGATGAGCATGCGGGATTTGGCGGAGAAGTTCGTTGCCCTCGAGATCCCTCCCCTAAAGGAGGCATGGTCGGTTTTGCTTCGAAGCACGCAGGATGGGTTGCCTTCGGAGGCATTCGTCAGTTCGCTAGGTTTGACTGCTTTTCTTTCCCTGCGATGAGTCACTCATGATTTCATGGGTTAGCGGAGGTATTGAGTACTCACCTTGTCTTGCAGGGTTACTCTTGGTCAAGACCCTGGAGCTGGTGGCCCGAATTGCGGACAAGATTCTTGGAGCTCCCACTTCGGTCGAGTGCAAACGGAGGATAGAGCTCGTGGGATCCTGGGAGAGATTCAACCACATGTGGAGCGCGCTCAAGCTTCCTCCTCTGTGCCTCCTGGATGTGGACGCCATGGGTCCGGTGTCGAAGAAGAGGGCGGCGGACTCTGACACCGTAGAGTCCTCGAAGCGCCCCTTGAAGAAGACTTCAAAGGGTCCAAAGCATCTCTCCCATCTTCCTTCCTCCAGCTCCAGCTCCGAAGGGGAGTCCCTTAGCGGGGGGGACTGAAATGGAGTCGGATGCTCCTATGCCATATGCTGGTACATCTTGGCCAAGCTGCTCGGTACCCGGTGACAGAGGCTATGGGGCTCTGGCCTCGGAAGATCTGCCTCGCCCTCCCTGGGGTCTGAACCAGGGGCAAGCGATGCCAGGGCGAGGGTTATCCCGTGGGCTACTTCCCTCCTCGGCCTGGTGTCGGAGGAAGTCCCTGCCATCTCCCGCAGGAGTCGGGAGGCGGACAGCCTAGACCTCGGGGGGCTGGCTGATCCCCTGGCAGAAGTGGTGGGGAGCGCCAATGTCGTGGCTGAGTTGGTTGCGGCGCTGGGCGGATCTCCGGTGAACTCAATGGACGTATTATTCTATAGGCCTCAATCCCACGCAACCGTGCGCTCCTCAGATGCCTTGCCCAGGGGCAAGAACGAAGGTTGGGAGCTTTGCGTAGGCCTCTCTCTACCTCGCAGATTTCATTTACCTTGATACCTTATGACTTACCTCGCTCCTAGGCAAGTGCTTCGGTTCGGGCTCCGACTCCGCCACCTACTCCTTCCGGAGATGCTACCAACGCAAGAGCTAAGGCCCTCATCGACGTAGTGGAGGTCTTGGAATCAGACGAAGAGGTGGACTCAGAGAGGACCCACAGGGGTGCCACTCCATGAGCCAAGGTCCCTCCGGCAGCAGACTCCAGGCGCGCGCGCGCGCATGCGCTCCTCTCCTGGTTCCCTTCGTGGAAGTCGTCTTGGAGTTCGTGACAAGGACTGCGCCCCTCCACTAGTCTTACTTAGGCCTGAGAAGCACCGAGCTGGTGTCGGAGATCGGCCGGTTGGATAGGGCTGACCTCGGCTTTGCTATCGAGAGTGTAGCGAGCCAAGTAAACCTTCCCAGCGCCATCGGCCGAGCCCCTGGCTCCTCTCTTTTGCCTCCGTCTTACTTTTTCATATCGTCGTGCGCAGATAGTCACCTTGGCACAAGGGTCTCTGGTGTCCCTCTCCGTCGATCGGAGCCGTCAAGAGCACAAGGCCTTGAGGCTGCACGAGCACGCCAAAGCTGCCGAAGAAGCTGCTAGGGAGCGTGCCACCGAAGTGGACCGGCTCCACGCACTGGAAACAGAGATCATCGGCCTTCGTGTAAAGGCCGCCGAGGTCGATGGGCTTCGGGCTCAGGTCTCAGAGATCGGCATGCTTCGGGCCCGATTCCCCGAAGTCAAAGAGATTCGGGTTCGGGCTGCTGAAGTCGACGCGCTCAGGGCCCAAGTTGCCGAAGTCGACGAGCTCTAGCCCTAGGCTGCTGAGGTCGACACGCTCAAGGCCCAAGTTGCCGAAGTTGATGAGCTCCGTTCGAAGGTAGCTGCCGTCGAAATCCTAAAGATCCAAGGGATCAAGCAAGAGCGGACCGTCGAGGACCTCTTGGCCCAAAATGAGGCGATGACCGAAGCTCTAGCACAGGGCGAGAAGACTACAACTGACACAGTGGGAGCTCTTTGAGGGGTCTTGGTGCGCTTCAGGATGGGATGCACACCTTTCGACGCTGCTTTGGAGCCCCTTATCCACCGGCTGAGGTTCATACACGCTGCAGTTCGACAAGTGGAATCCATGGCATCCAGATACGGGGAGGTGTCGGGGCGAGTGGCCGCCCTCGGCGTCCTTCACCATCTGGAGGCCACCGAAGACGTCTTGCCTTCAGCCTCAGACTCACCTCTGGTCACTTTTGTGGGGAGTCGCCTTCTCTCCCCGACTCCCATAGTCGTGCAGGCTTGGAAAGCCCTCCAGGCCGCTTGGAAAGCAGAGGGCCCCAGCGCGGTGAAGGCTTGGATGGATGAAGCCCTCCGGTCGAGCCTTCCTCGAACTTCCTTGAAGCCTCCTCCTATCGCCCCTCTTCTGCACCCAAAAGTGTAGTTTCCCCATAGGGCTTTTGTAGCATAGGTTCTTGTAACAGAAACTCTTCATGGCTCATTAATAAAGGGGAGCTATTTTCTGAAAATCGCCCAGGGCATCTGTGATGCTTCTGGTCCCCCGAAATCAAAATACTTGATGGGGACAAGACCCTTCGGCACGAATGAGCCATCTTCGAGGCCCTCAGGGCCGACCATTATGCGCGCTTCAGCGTGCCTTGAGACGACAACGGGCGCGTTATTCCCGAAGTCCTACACGAAGTCTTGGCATTTATTAAGGAGGAAGAGAAGGGGAAACGCGCCTCAGCCTCATCACCAGAATCAGTGGACTGGTCCGACCTCGATGGATCGGAGCCTATAGACCAAGGTCTGCGCAGCTGGGCATATCTGCAAGAGGATCAGAAGGCTTTTCGGGCTCAGAAGAAGGAGGAAAAGAGACGCTCTATCTGCGCGGCTCCGAAGCCACAGACTAGGGAGAGTTCTCGGGGTTCGGGCAACCTACAAGACTGAAAAGGCTTCTGGTTCTTACTTGGTTTAGACAATGAGTTCTCGTTGTTTTGAGCTTTCAGTTCGACCTTGTAATAACTAGTGTTTATTCGCTACTATACTTCCAATAAAATGGTTTACGTTACTAGTGAATCCTGATTGCTTTCCTATCTACTCCCCCTTCCCCTCCTTGCGGGTAGGCTACTTGTCGGCTGGGCGCAGTGTGTTAGAGTTTAGGATTGGGGGTAAAGAATGGAAACAGGGGTACTTCAGGCCTATGCTCGGATCCTGAATGCGGGATGCGCTGAGCCGGAGCTCGGATCCAGAGGGCGTGGTGCTTTGAGCCGGAGCTTAGAACCCGAATGTGGGGTGCTTCGAGCCAGAGCTCGGAACCCAGATGTGTGGTGCTTCGAGCCGGAGCTCGGAACCTGGATGTGGGGTTCTTCGAACAGGAGCTCGAAACCCAGATGTAGGGTGCTTCGAGCCAGAGCTCGGAACCCGGATGCGGGGTGCTTCGAGCTAGATCTCAGAACCCAGATGTGGGGTGCTTCGAGCCGGATCTCGTAACCCGAATGTGGGGTGCTTCGAGCCAGTGCTCGCAACCTGGATGTGGGGAGCATCGAGACAGATCTCGGAACCCTGCGTGCTTGCCGGGATTACGCTAGTACCGTAGTGCGTCCACTTTGGTAAAACACGTCACCGGACGAGCGCTTTTGCTTGTTTTATTAAAACTGAAAGGCAAGGTACATCATGCAGGGGAGCAGAATTGATTACATCGAGGATTACGTGTAATAGCATTTTAGATGCTTTGCATGCCACGTGTGCTTCAAGTCTTCACCTTCTAGGGTAGCTAGATGAAATGATCCCGGTCAGCCGGAGCCAACGATGATGTATGGTCCTTCCCACTTAAGTCCTAGCTTCTTGGGGGCGGTGACTACTCGGAGTATGAGGTGCCCTGGCTTCAACTCGTTTCGCTTGACCTTAGGATCATACCACGCCTTTGTCTGGCTTTGATATTTGGACAGATTGGCGATGGCGCGGAGCCTTGTTTCTTTAGAGAGGTCGAGGGAGACGTAACGTCCTTGGTTGGCTTCTGGTGTTGTGGCCCGCAGGGAGCCGGCCCAGATCTCCATCAGCATCATTGCTTCGTCTCCGAACAACAGCCGAAAAGGGGTGAACCCGGTTGCTCTGGAGAGAGTGGTGAGAAACCAAGGGCGGTTTCGGTCTGAATGATGAGTGATTGACAATGATGAGCGTCTGAGTGAGAGAGTGGTTGAGAGTATGTGGAGTGCATCGAGGGTTTCGATCTGGAGTGAAGGTGTGGCTGCCGAGGGTTTCGGCAGTGCATCACGTTCTTGTTTTGGCTTGTCTTGTTCGTGCAGGGTGGAGATGCTAACCGACTGTCGACGGCGGGTGATCGAGGGTCGAGCGGGGAGCTTGATGCCGAGGATCAGGGAGGCCGGGCGAAGTTGGAGAAGATCTCAAGAGTGCACGAAGAGACAGAGCGAGACTCGGACGGACGACTGACTACGATGGCGTGTCGACCGTGTTCGCGAGAGGGAGGCCAGGACAAGCATTCACGCGGCTCGAGGGGATCGAGAGCGGAAGTGGCTTGCTGGCACTCGGAGTCTCGAAGTGGTGACACGAGTCAAAGGGTCGAAAAGGCTTTGTCGGTTTTTGCTAAAAACCGTCGAAACATTTACCGTTTTTACTATTTCAATAATATAGTGTCAATATGTTAGTTTAAATTTTGTGTCATTGTGTGTTCTTTTCAGAGTATTTTTGGAATACAAATATTCTGAAAATATTCTAAAGAGGGATTATGTGTAATTTTCTAGAGTAAATAGGGTACTTCTAGGTGTTAATTTCAGTTTTGTAATTTGAATATTCCTAGAGGGCTGTTTGTAAATGTGACCTTCTAGAATGGTGGGCAGTTGGGATAAATATCCCCTGCTGGCCGATCAGAGGTGGACATCCAGAACATTTCATTTAGCCAGAACATTCGTTCAAAATAGAAGCAAATTTGGTTTTGACTTGCACATGTGTTCATCCGGGTGAATTTGGGAGCACCAGCGCTGGATTGGGAACAGTGCGCAGCGTTTTGCCGGACATCGCTACAGCCGTGCCGATAATGATGCGCTACAGCAACAGGTCTGCGCTGGAGGTAAATTTCTTGCTGAATGCGATTTTGAAATCCTGATATCTTGCAATTTTGCTACAGAACTCGATGCGGATGTTTATACACTTTTTGTAGTGCAAGTTTTGATTGTTCAATTTTCGACATTTGGATCAAGGTTCTGATAGCCTGTGTATTTCTTTTGCCCAATCCAAGTGATACATCTGAGTTTGTTTTCTGGCTGAACTAATTTTCTCTGTTAGTGCTGAAACTCATTTTTAGGTGTTTGTTCAAATGTCTAGCCCATACATGTTTATCTGTTCATGATTAGAGCTCAATAGATGATCATGTTTTCATTCCTTGGTTATGAGTTGAGTCTATTCTTTAGATATTTCTCATAACTTGATCTCTGAATTTTCTGATTATTCACTTATAATCTGGTTCAGACCTAATCTAAATTTTGGTTGTATGAGACATTTTGAATTGAGTTGTACATGGTCTAGAGGTGGAGCTGTTCCTGATGTTTGAACTATAGATTTCCTGAAGTAATTGTGTGTTTCTGATATGTTCTGATTATTGATGTTAATCATGTTGTTAACAATGATATGTGGTCAGATTACTCTTGATTGCAGCAATGATTTTCAAACATAAGAATCTATTTGTTATGTTCACTTAACATTTGCTGATCCTGAATGATACGGTTGTATCTTCAGATTTGAGTCCCAATCAAGCAAACTGGTTCTGAAATACTTTTTCATCTTGATTTCTGAATTTGAATAGAGATCACCTTGTTCTGAAATGAAACAAACTTTCAAGTCTGATTTGGCTTAAATCTGCTGTAGTTTCAAATCTGGTTGCTACATGGTTGCTGAATTAATGAATACTGCTTTTGTGCTGTAGTTACATTGGTTGAAATGATTAAGTGTTGTCTGATTCTGAGCAGTAAGTGCTCTAGTTTCAAATCTGGTTTGAAAGCTAATTCCCTGATTTGTGTTTGATCTAGAAGTGCAGGAACTCTTGAGGTTCAGTTTCAAATTTTCTGAATTCAAAATTGAGTAGAGAACTTAGTGTATATCTGAACTTTTGATTAATGCTGAATGGTTGGAATGATAAGTGGTAGTGTATGTCAATTGATAGAGTAATCAATCTCAATGTGCCTGATATGATTCAGCAATTGAAGTGGAAAATTGTCATCAGGTTTCTGAATTTATTGGTCCATTGTTGAATATTCTGTCCCAAGCATTGTGTATATATTTGGTTTAGTACTTTCGGTTCTGAATCAGTAGGTGTAATCCTTGTGGGTGGCTCAGTATCTCTGCTAGAGTTGATCTGTTCTGTATTGCTTATTGTCGGACAAGGAATAGTGTTGACGTTTAGAGAAATATTTAGGAACTCTGGTTTTTGCTTGAACAGATGAACGATTTTTCAGGATTCTTAATGCATAACATATTCTGAAGTTGGTTTGCTGAGCAGAAGTGAAATAGAGATGAAATCTTGCAATCTGAAACTAGAGTTGTCAATTACTTCTTGCTGAATTTTAGTTTACTGTTCACCGTCCGAAAATTTTCATAAGTGCTTGATTCTGATTTGTAATTGAGTAAAATTGTTCTGATTCAAATTGTTTCACTCGATTGGGTCTCTAGTGTCAATGTGCTGATAGGTATGGTCTGAAAAGTTTGAATTAAAGTTGTTTTGTGTTTTGGCCTTTTTGAGAAGATCAATCTTTGTATTGTGTTGAATTGAAAATTGAAACCATGTTTTTAGAGGTGCGTTGGGTGTTTTGATTAGGCCATCACTTCGAAAGAAAGTGTCGAGGCACCTATTCACCCCCCTCTAGTCGCCATTCCAATCCCACAATTGGTATCAAAGCCGGTTTGATCACGAGTTGACCTTTACCCGTTGTGATCCTTGTTTTGGCGACATGGATAGGAACACAAAGATTTCGATGTTTGATGGTCGAGACTATGCCTATTGGAAGGTGTGCACGGAGCCTTATTTGCTTAGCCAAGAAAGTGTGATATGGGACATTGTTGCATCCCAGTACACGATCCCTGAAACTCGTACCTCATAGACTGAGAAGGCTCAATATGAATGTAATAGCAAGGCTAGAAATATTCTTTTTATTAGTCTGAGTCGCTACGAGTTCGACAGGGTTCAGCACCTTCGTACTGCTCGAGAAATTTGGTTGACTTTGAATACTTTTCATGAGGGCACTACCCAGATTAAGGACAGGAGGCAAAGCACGTATAATCAAGAATACCAAATATTCGTGCAAGGCCCTGGCGAATCGATAGATGACATGTTTGCGCGTTTTGATGGAATTATCAGTAATTTGTGTGCCACTGGGACTTTTGCTTACTCAGATCATGACCGTGTGATCAAACTTCTCTATGCTCTTGATCGTAGCATATGGGAAGTTAAGATATCTAGCATTGAGGAATCTGCTAGCTTTGATACTTTGACATGCAATGAACTTTTTAGTAAGCTTAAGTCCATCGAGATCACCAAGGCATCTCGTTCTGGGATTGGGAGCTCTTTGCCATAGTCCATGGCACTAGTTTCTGGTTCCGGTGGTGGCACCTCATCTGGAGGTAAATCATCAGGTATTTCTAGAGCTTGTGTTTTCTCTAGAGCTTTTGACTTGTTCTCCCTTGTCTCTGTCACAAAAGAACAAGTGGATGTTCTAGACGATGAGGAGCTAGATCTCATCGTCAGAAAGTTCACTCACTTTTACAATGATAGACGAAACCAAAGGAGAGGAGGGTCACAGGGGTGTTTTGAATGTGGATATACGTCTCACATAAAAGCTAATTTCCCTAAACTGAAATTTAAAAATGAAAATGAGCACAAGCAACAAAAATGGAACAAGAAACCCTATTTTAGGGGAAAGCGAGGAAAAATGGCTAAGAGAGTAGCCAGAGCTTTTATGGCTGCCCTCAGTGACATCGACAGTACATCAAGCGAGGAGCCAAGCTCGGAGGAAGAGGAGCCTCCCAAGAAAGAGAAGAAGGAGAAGAAGACAGTGGACATCACCGACCTTTGCTTCGCGGTCGACGACGACGACAGCAGCGATGAGCTTGATACTTCTGAGGTACATCTATCTTGTGATCAGCTTCTTGTTCAGAATGATGAATTGCATGATGTTGTTTATTATCACGATAGATTACTTAAACTTGTTGCTAAGGAACGTAAAGAACAAAAGCTTAAAATTGAATCGCTATCTATTGAACTTGCTTTATTGAAATCTAAATATGAAACTGTTGATTGTGAGTCATGTCTCATTTTGATGGATGAACTTGCTCAGTTGCGTCTGATCCATGCTAAAAACATTGAAAAACTTGAAAGTGTTTAGGAGCAACTAATGGTGGTGGAGTCTAGACCTGATGCCATCGATGAATGCTTAAACTGCACCCTTTTGATTGAGAGTGTTAGTCTGAGAGACAAACATATCGATGATCTTAAGGCTAGATTAGAGAGTGCTGAGTGTTCAAAGGATGTACAGCCGGCTTGTCCGACCTGTGTCACCCTGAAGGACCAACTCATCTTTGCTAGAGAGCAAGGAGAGAAATTGAAATGTGAGAATGACTATCTTCTATCCGTAGTGGAAAAATGCACGGAAGGAAAGGTAGGATGGACCTGCTTTTGGCTAAAACCAAAATGTGTGCTGACAGGGCAGGGTTAGCTCTCCGGTTGGGTTTTGAGAGAACCACTCCAAACACTTTGAGTGAAACTATGTTCACTCCTCCCACTACCCTTCAAAAAGAGAGAGCCTTGTTAGACACCGATCAAAAAGCCAAGAATCCTACCCAATTGACAAAGAAAGCTTTTCGTGCTTCAAATGAACCTATTAAGCCAAAACCTAAGAAAACTTTGAGATTTGCGCCTGAGATCCATACCCACACACCCAAGAAAGTGTATCATTGTTCATATTGTCATCGGGTGGGTCATTTGACTGGGTTTTGCTTTCGTCGTATCAGGGATGAGCGACAGTCTTTTGCTATGAGTTTTCAGGACATGCACTACCCATCTTTAGGTATGCATGAGTCTGCTTTTCGCTCTCATCCTGATTTTGAGGCTTCTTACGGTTATATGAGTGGCTATGCTCATCGTGGTGTATATCGTACCTCGTATGATGATAGACCACGTAGGCATTTTGGTCCTAATTATTTTAGGAGACCTCAGCGAGTTGCTAGGAGATCACATGCGCAGTATGATTCTCATCACACATAGTCTCCTGCTTTATCTACTTCTCGGGTTGTTTAGCGCTGGATACCTAAGCATCTTATCTCGAAACCCAGCGCTGAGTACTCGAGATTTTACTTCTCTACTTAGGAGAGTGTTTTGCCCCTCGTGGTGTACACAATTCTTCATATGGTGATAGATCACGTGTAAGAGGCTTTGAGGCTCGATAGGTTGGGAGACCTCGTCAATTTCCTAGGTTCGCGCTTTATTGTTAGACCACACACTTTTTATCATGATTTATCTTCTGTGCATGGTCAATTTTCTATTTTGCCTGGATTTCGTGTTTTGCGCTATTGGATTCCAAAGAAATTTTTATCTCACCCTCTCACTGAGCATCCGAGAGATACGAGCATGTTTTGAGGGGGAGTTGTGTAGCATTGCATGAGCTTCTGTCATTTTATTAATTACTTTTACAAGTACATGCTTTGTAATGCCTTTGAATTATTATCTTTAATACTGTTGACTACTTGGCATGTATTCATCTGAGAATTGACATGAACATGGCTTTTATTTGTGAAAATTTGAAAATGGTCACTGCTTAGTCTGGGATCTAGCATGGATTGGCTGAGAGCTTTTTGCTAGCTTTTATACACCTGATAGCTAGGTCCTTTTTACTTGGATGCTGATACGCAACATGAGTTCATAAAAAATGTATGAAAATGAAAATGTAATTTAATGAGAAAATGAAAAATGGATGAAAATGAAGATGAAGATGGATGATATTCATGCTTTTGTGTGCTGAATTTTAAAAAGATCTAGGTGGGTTTGCTTTGTCGCACTATTTTGTTCTGAACGGCTTACCATAGCACTTTGGTATGAACCGGGACATTGAGTGTATACCGAGACCATTGCTTTAATCTTCTGATGGTTTCAACCTAGGCTTAGCATGGTTGGTTAGCATAAGGTTGACATGCAAATAACCCCAGGCACAAAAATGAAAAATTGAAAATTCATTGCATATCATGTTTGCTGAAGCACCTTGGAGTGGGATACACTTATCTAGTGTGTGCTTGTTCAGCTTTTGCATCTCATGCCTTGACATGTCTAGTATGCTAGTCTGAGCGGTGATGCTTTTATTTGCTAAAACCTGAAAATGCTTGCTCATGCCTTTTTGTTTAGATGATATATATGATGGTGTCTTTCAGTACTTTAAGATGATATTCAAGGTGAATACTTGTTGGTACTGTAATTGTAGTTGCTCATGTCTTAGAAGCTCACGTATCTTCTTTACCCTCTTTTCCCCTCTTTGCATCTTTTTATTTCCTTGATGCCTACATTGTCAAAGGGGAGAAATGATCTACATGATGCTTTGGCTTTTGGATTGCTTGGTTAAGGGGGAGTTGGACTGCTTGGTTAAGGGGGAGTTGGCTTGCATAGTTGAAATGCTTTCATGTTGAGGGGAAGTTGGCTTGCATAGTTGTTGGGGGAAAATATCTCATCTTCGGGGTTATTGCCGAAGCAGCATTAAGACAGCCAACCAGTTCGAAGATTGTCCGAAGATCATCTTCGAAGATGCTCAGAACCCGATTCGAAGCCCGAAGACAGGCACTGGTTCGAAGTATGTCTTCGAACTAAAGCCCTTCAAGATCTTTTCTGCCAGCTAAGATGGAAGACTTATCTTCTATCCTATTAGATTAGTCTTTTACCATTTTAGCCCTATTAAGGAAACCGAATAGTTTCCTTAATGTCGGTTGTAATAGAGGGGTAAATAGGTCTTTTCCTTAATGTTTAGGCCTATAAATACCCCCCATTTCACCCTGTAAGAGGGACCGAATACAAGTGATTCAATACACACTTTCGAACTATTCTAAGCTATTATCCTTTCGGAGGCTTAGAACAGTTTGCTTCACAAACACTTCGTTTGTTAGTTTCTTTTCTACAGAAACCTGTTAGCGTAATCTTTTACGCCAACAGTTGGCGCCGTCCGTGGGGAACCTAGTCCGAAAAACTTCGTTCTCTACCAACTTCTTACATTATGCCTCCTAAGCGGAGCGCACCTCGCAATCCCACTCGGAGGTCCTCTCGGATCTCCGGAGAGATACCCTTCGACACAGTCGAAGTCGGAGGGTCTTCGACTATCCCTCCACCTCAAACTCCGCAAGGGGCTTCTATCCCTCGAGGATACGAAACCTCTCCGCCAACCCCTTCCATACTCCGACCGTCCGGAGTTATTCCACCACCCTCCATCCCGATTCGAACTGATCATACCAGTTCTCAAGACCCGGAAGGTCCTTCCGGAGGAGATGAAGATAGCCTTGGAGACATGGCCACTCAAATGGCCAACCTTCAAGCTGAGGTAGCGAGGTGGCGACAAGAGGCTGCGAACAGGTTTCGCTCTCAAGCCACCCCAGCTATCCCCGAAGTGCCCGAAGACGATGATCTTGGTTATCCCGAAGCCCCGGAGAACGCCTCTTATGACAATGAATCTCCGTTGCATCCTGAGCTGCAGAAGGTTCGCTTCGATCCAAAGTTCAAAACTTCGAAGCTCTGTAAGTATGCCGGAGATGAAGATCCCGGAGAGTTCGCGCGTTCTTATGCCCTAGCGATTGAGGCTAGCGGCGGAGACAGAGATACTATGGCGAAGTGCTTCCCGTTAGCCCTTCAAGGAGTGGCGTTGAGATGGTTCTGGTCTTTAAAGCCAGGATCAATCAATTCGTGGTCACAGTTGAAGAGGAAGTTTATAAGTAACTTTCAGGGCACCTTCGTGCCTCCCATGTCAACAGGAAGCCTTTTCCAAGTGAAACAGCTCCCCGGAGAAACATTGAGGCAGTACTTCAAGCGCTTCGCTCACACGAAGTCGCAAATTCGGGGGCTGTCCACATCCTCAGTGGTTGATGCGGCTCGGGAAGGCGTCAGTCATAAAGGCCTTCTGGATAAACTGCATCGGAAGAGCATCACCATAGTATCACAGCTGATGTCATACTTCGAGGAGTATGCGAGGTCAGAAGAGGGTTGGCTTCGGAGGACTGCTGCTGCTTCAACGGTATTGCAAGAAGTTAAAACAGAGGTGAAGACTTCGGCACAGCCGCAAGAACCAGTCTTCGAAGCGCAGCATGATCGAAGAAGAGGGCAAAAGCACCCTCGCTCTGAAGTCTTGAACATTGCACCCCCACAGAAGTTTGCACCAAGAGCTCCACAGTCTGCGGGGAACAAGTCCAGCGGCTGGAGGCCGCCAGGGAAAACGGCTGGCAAGGGCCAAACCCTTTTTTGCTGTATTCATGGAGAGAATCGAAGCCATGCAACTGACACTTGCAAGGCTATCCTTACCCTAAGGGGAGAATACTTGGAAAGAACTTCGGGTCGAGGCAGTACCAACCGAAGTCCAGCAGCAGCGCGCCCAGACCCGGTCCAGGCTGTGGCGCGGATAGAAAATTTTGATGCTGCAAGGCACCCTCTAGTGGCCAATGTTATGCCACCTCCGAAGCAAGAAGAAGGGCAAGATAGAGGAAAGAGAGTAGTTCTCCCTATCTCCGGAGGAGGTACCCTCGGAAGCATGTCCAAGAGACAGCGAAGAGAGTACGTTCGGGAGGTAGGCCATATTGGGACTTCGTCATCTGCAGCTGCAATGCCGGAGTGGTCTCATGTTCCAATATCTTTCTCTGCGGAGGATGCAGCTGGTATTAAGTTCCCGCATGCAGATCCATTGGTTATCACTGCTGATATTGCAGGGACTGAAGTCCGAAGGGTGCTAATTGACGGAGGTAGCTCGGCAGACATCATTTTTGTGCAAGCCTTCGATCAGTTATGCATTTCCCGGAAGCATCTCCTCCCAGCGGCTCGTCCTCTGCAAGGCTTCGCAGGACCTCCGCTTGATGCACTTGGCCAGATAGGCTTGGAAGTAACCTTCGGAGAAGGTTTACTAGCCCGAACTGAAGAAGTTATCTTTGATGTGGTAGATGCCCCGTATGCTTATAATGTCATCTTCGGACGGGGCATGTTGAATCAGTTCGGAGCTGTGGCGCATCACAACTACTTGTGCATGAAGATGCCCACACAAGCAGGAGTCCTGACAATCTTCGGAGATCAAGCCATGGCTCGGAGGGCAGAATATGGTCATGGTCCTCCTCTCGATCCGAGGCAAGTAAATAGTGTCCAAGATAATGAAGAAATTTTTTCAGCCTCCCCCGAAGCTTCGAAGAAGTCGTTTCCGAGACCAAGTCCCGAAGGAGAGATTGCAACGAAGATCATTGTTAAAGATGGTAAAGAATACACTTTTCAATTTGGTAAAGATTTACCTTCTGAAGTTGCAACCTCCTTGGAAAAAGTCGTGGAAGAAAATTTGGATGTCTTCGCTTGGTCTGACGAAGATATCACCGGAGTCGATCGGGATATTATTGAGCACAGTTTGCTTGTAAACACGAAGGCCCGGCCTGTTCGACAAGGGCTCCGGAAGATGTCCGCAGAGAGAGCTGCTCTAGCTAAGGACGAAGTTGAAAAACTGTTGAAGGCTGGGATTATCAGAGAAGTGGCCCATACAGAATGGTTAGCCAACCCAGTCTTCGTCAGGAAGAAGTCTTCCGGGAAGTGGCGCATGTGCATTGATTTCACATCTCTGAATAAAGCGTGCCCACGTGACCCCTACCCCATGCCCCGAATTGATCAACTAGTTGACTCCACTGCAGGTTCGGAGTTACTAAGCTTCCTTGACGCGTATTCTGGTTATCATCAAATATGGTTGAAGCGCGAAGATGAAATCAAGACGAGCTTTGTAACTCCTTCGGGAGTCTTCTGCTATGTAAGAATGCCCTTCGGCCTAAGAAATGCCGGAGCTACTTTTTCAAGATTAGTTGCTAAGGCTCTAGGTCATCAACTAGGCCGCAATGTGGAGGCCTATATGGATGATATTGTAATAAAGAGTGCTTTAAAGCACCAACATAGCCTAGACTTAGCAGAAACATTCAATAGCCTTCGGGCATGTGGGATCCGTCTTAACCCCGAAAAATGTATATTCGGAGCTAAGGCTGGAAAGTTGTTAGGGTACTTAGTTTCAAGCAGGGGAATTGAAGCTAGCCCTACTCAAATAACTGCGCTGCAGAAGATGGCTCCTCCGGAGAATTTAAAGCAAGTGCAAAAGCTGACTGGACGTCTGGCCGCACTTAGCAGGTTTTTATCAAGGTCTGCGGAGAGGAGCTTGCCAATATTTAAAGCTTTGAATGGGTCCGAAGATTTTGCATGGACACCGGAGTGTCAGAAAAGCTTCGAAGATATTAAAGATTATCTCAGCAATCTTGCTACACTCACGGTGCCTATTGCGGACGAAACCCTACTCCTGTATCTTGCAGCTACAGGTTCAGCTGTCAGCGCAGTCCTTGTCAGAGAAGCGGATATCAATGGGAAGTTGGTCCAAAATCCTGTCTATTTTGTATCCGAAGCATTGTCAGGAGCGAAGACAAGATACTCCGAACTTGAGAAGTTCGTTTATGCTCTGATAATGGCTTCGAGGAAGCTAAGACATTATTTTTTGGCTCATAATGTAATTGTACCAACTTCGTATCCTTTAGGAGATATGCTCCGAAGCAAAGATTCCACTGGAAGGATTGGAAAGTGGGCAGTAGAGCTAGCATCCTTCGGCATATCTTTCCTGGCAAGGACAGCTATCAAATCTCAAGTCCTAGCAGACTTCGTAGCAGAGTGGACTCCACCTGCGAAGTTGACTCCAGAGAAATCAGATGACGGAGTTTGGATTATTTACTCCGATGGGGCTTTCCAAGCATCCGGAGCAGGCATTGGGGCGGCGTAAAAGATTACGCTAACAGGTTTCTGTAGAAAAGAAACTAACAAACGAAGTGTTTGTGAAGCAAACTGTTCTAAGCCTCCGAAAGGATAATAGCTTAGAATAGTTCGAAAGTGTGTATTGAATCACTTGTATTCGGTCCCTCTTACAGGGTGAAATGGGGGGTATTTATAGGCCTAAACATTAAGGAAAAGACCTATTTACCCCTCTATTACAACCGACATTAAGGAAACTATTCGGTTTCCTTAATAGGGCTAAAATGGTAAAAGACTAATCTAATAGGATAGAAGATAAGTCTTCCATCTTAGCTGGCAGAAAAGATCTTGAAGGGCTTTAGTTCGAAGACATACTTCGAACCAGTGCCTGTCTTCGGGCTTCGAATGGGGTTCTGAGCATCTTCGAAGATGATCTTCGGACAATCTTCGAACTGGTTGGCTGTCTTAATGCTGCTTCGGCAATAACCCCGAAGATGAGATATTTTCCCCCAACAGTAGCCCCTCGAATACGCTTCTCTGTTGACCTGTAACGTTTAGGAGAGCAGTATACGCAAGAAAAGTAATCATGCATAGGGGTTAACAGATTTATATCATCTCCGAATTAAATGGAGATATATGCTTCGAATTGGCATTCGAAGAAGTTACATTCGAAGTAACTTAGAAGTATCTTTAGAAAGATTGAAGACTTTCCAGACTTAGAAGAAATAGCCGTTAGCCTGTTTCTTCTAACGGAAGTTATATGATGCATTATTTTCGGAGGAAAATAACGGGCGAGAATGCGAAAGGGCAGAAACAAAACGGTAACAAACGGAACATTTATGCTATAAATAGAGGGCCTAAAACTTACCCGATTACCTTTTCACCGCTTTCTCACAGTCAAAAACTTTTTGAGCCCCTTGAGTTCTTGAGCCCTAGCTCTTGAGTTCTTGAGCCCTAACCTTCATTTCCTCCGAACAATCCAGTGATCGTAATGGTGAAGACCAAGGGATCTGTGCCTCCTTCGGCTTTGGCTCGGCAACAGGCAGCCGCAGCGGCAGCAGCGGCAACATTGGCGGTGGCACCGTCGACGCAGGCGGCGACATCCATGGCGGCAGGGGGGAGAAATCCCCAAATCGCCGATGACCAAGGTCTGTGCCCTCCATCGACCAAATATTTGGATCAGTCCTTTGAATTAGGGCCTTCGACCTGCAAAAGAGAGTCCTTGACAATCGCAGTAGGAGGAAATATTGGTGCGGGAGTTATGATTCGGAAACCGGGGAAAGAAGTAATTCCAGTGCCAAGACCCGGAGAAGTAGTAGTGTTCAAAGCCTTTTTCGAAGCAGGCTTGGGTCTCCCTGCAGTGGACTTTTTGGCGGAGGTACTCGACCTATTCCATGTAACCCTCCCCCAACTATCTCCGAATGCGGTAGCTAGATTAGCTATCTTTGAGTGGGCCTTAAGAGCCGAAGGATGTGAAGGAAGGGCTGAAATCTTCGCTGTATTACATAGAGCAACCTGCCAGCCGAAAACCTTCGTAACTCCCGGATGGTGAAAAAGTAGTAATATCTTTTGGCAGTATCAACTTTAGACTTCGGGATGAGTATGCCCTTCGCTTTCCTGCTAAAGCTATCAATGCCAGATGGTACACCGATTGGATTCTGAAATGGTTCTATGCCGAAGTTGGGGCAAGCAATCCTCTGGCCGGACCCCTTAAAGAAATCCAATTCCGAAAGGAAGCTTTGGCGCGTCCCGACGAAGGCCAATTCGAAGCCCATCTGAATCTGCTTGAAAAAGTTAGCCGAAGGCTCAGTATGCGAGACTTGGCTGAAGAATTCATCGGTCTTCAAATTCCTCCACTGATGGCCAACTGGCCTATCATCTTCGAAGATGACTCCAAAGGCGGTCTTCGCAAAATTAACTTGACTTCAAGTCCTACAGGTAACTTCGAAACCAACATGCATTAAACATATTTACTTCGAAGAAAAAACTGACTTGAATTATTTATTTTGCAGTTTCTTCAGCCCTGTTACTTCAGAACAGATTATAAGGGCTTCAGAAAAGATCTTGGGTGCTCCAACTCCGACTGAGAAAGAGTGGCGAATTAAACTGGTTGGGAGTTGGGAGAGATTTAACAGAGTATGGGGAATGCTGAAACTCACTCCTCCCCCTCTGATGGATTGGGCGCCTTTGGAGAAAGGGCCTCAGAAAAGGAAAGCCGAAGCTGGAACTTCAAGTTCAGCAAAAACTCCGGTGAAAAGGGTGGCTCGGAAGCCGAAGAACCTCGCACCTTTAGATCCTGTACCTTCGAGCTCAAGAGCTTCGGTTTCCGACTCCCAAGAAGAAACGGGGAGGTTACTTGTGCACCTGATGGAAGAGAATGAAACTCAAAGGGCCGCACAAGCCGAAGTACCTGCGAACGTACCGGAGTCCGGAGAAAATGTTGATCAACCAAGGACTTCGGTAGTTCAAGAAGATGTAACTCAGGACGGAGTTCCTGTGAATGAAGGTGGGGTCGAAGTCACTATGGCTTCGATTCCTGAAGAAGCAACGAGGACTGCCCAGGACGATGCTCCTGCAGTCCAAGATTTAACGGCTGATTCGGATGAAGAATTAGCCTTCGATCCACCAAACAGTCCGACGATGACTCCTCCGCAAAATGCCGAAGGTAGACTTCGAATAACTTTTTGTATTTATTTGAGTATTTATACTATGTATAATACTTTTCATTATTTTACAGAGCCCACTCCTATGGAAGAAGTCCGTCAGGAGGAAATAATTCCTGGGCCTTCGACGACTTCGGAGCCAACCCTGAGAGTTACTCAAAAGGGACCTGGAAGAGGCAAAAGACAAATAGAGCCCCTGCCTGCTATAAGCTCCGAATCAACTCCGTCTGATTCAACAGACGAGAGCCAATCTTCCAGGGAGGCTCAAACTCCAGTGGCTCCGAAGACCATAGGCCAAAGTTCCGGTCCTTCGTTGAACGAAGATGACCAAGAGGCAATAAGCATGCTCCCCTTGCTGGCTCCTTTCTTAGGGCAAACAACTGGTCTTCGGACTTTGCTCGAACCTTTGGATCGAGCTAGTCGTGACATAGGGGAGACCAAATTAGTGGCCATCCTGAGCAAGGCTGACAGGACAGAGCTTAATGCCGTTATTGAACGTACAGCCTACCAGGTACGAAGTAACTGCGAAATATTATAGAATTTATCTTCGAATAAATATTTACTTTAGTTTTTATTTTGACAGCAAACTGTCTTGGCCCGAGCTGCAAGTCTATGCAATGACGAAGAAATCGCTCGGCTTCGGGAAGAAAATAGCACTCTTCAAAGGAATTTTAACATCTCTGAAAGTCGAGTGACTCAAATGGACAATATAATATCAACAGAGCGAAGGGCCAGGCAAAGCTTGGAAGCTGCAAAGAAAGAGCTCGAAGCGGAGAGGATTGTGCTTCGAGCAGAGGTTGAAAAACTGCGGGCGGAGTATGCTACTGCAGGATCTAGGCTCGTCCGACTCGAAGAGGAAGCTAGCCAACTATTGACCCAGAAAAACACTTTGACCACTGAGAATGCTAGGCTTTCTGGGGTTTTGGACGAAGTTACTTCGACGAAGGATGCGCTGAACGAAGATAAGTTGAAGTCTGAGAAGGTGGCTGCGGAGGTTATGAATCAGTTGTTAGATGTCCTGGAGTACTTCGGTACTACCGGAACTCTCCCTTCTGATGATAACATCAGCCTTCTATGCCGGTTGAAAAGGATCCAAGGGGTGGCGAAGCAGATGAAGACGGCGGGCATTAGATACGGAGAACTCTCCGGACAGGTGTCTGCTGTTGGTCTACTTCGCTATTACGAGGATTTGGGCCGATCAATAACTCCGGACGCAGGAAGAGGTCCAATCACCTTCGACGACGACCGACTTCTCAAACCTTCCGAAGGTGTAGCTGCTGCTTGGCGAGCCTTCCAAACTTCGTGGAGAGCCGAAGGTCGTTCTGCGATCAAGGCTTGGATTGATGAAGGCCAACGCCAGAAGCAAGTTCGGAGTCAAGCTTCGAGCAGTCAACCTCCTTCGAACCCGCAGGTTTAGGAATATTTTAGGATTTCTAACCATGTAAAGCTTTATGCTTGTAAACATTTATCAATGAAAGTCTTGTTTGTCATATTTTTAGGCTTTGCCTCTTATGGAAGATATCGAAGTGTTAGAGCTTAACAGCGAAGTTCGCTCATTGTGGAACACCTTCGAACTTCTAAAGAGTTATAAGCGTCCTCGATTTTTATTCCTCGGGATGACTCCGGCGTTATTGCGCCCGAAGTAATCAAAGACGTATTGTCTTATATTAAAGAGGAAGATAAAGAGATTGACGCAAACACCTCGTCTTCTGAAGACACTAATTGGTCCGAAGACGAAGGTGAAGCCCAAAATAAAAGATCTGAAGATCTTAGAAGCTAGGAAAGAAGCCCCGAGCGGCTTCGAACTTGGGCCGAGCTTCAACAAGAGCAGAAGGATTTTAGAGCTTCGAAAGGGAGGAAGAGAGTTAAACGTAAAGTTCTTAGAACTTCCGATGTTGGAACTAGTCGTTCCACCCCTAGCTCTCGGGACCGAAGAGGTCTCCGATTCCTTCTTGGTATAGATACCAATTTTTCATAATGTAATCTGTAAATACATTTATTTCAATAATGAATGCCGATTTAAAATTGTCTCCATATTTACTAGCCCCTCTTTGGGTATAAGCAACTTCGAACTTTATTCAAAGATGGTTATGCGCAAAGAAAAAACTTTGGAGTACAATTTTTTTTGGGGGGTTCGGAGCCCCTCTGTCATTTAAAGATCTTTTGAAATCTTATGAAATGCCTTCGACTTTTTGTAGTCAGAAGAATGGTAACTTGGTACCTTTGTTTAACGAAAGAAATCAATTGAGATAACTTTCAGGACACTTTAGTGTCTTAAGAAATTTGTCACTTTGGACTTATATGAACAGACATTCGAAGCTCATGGCTCAAATGCTGTTTTGCTTTAGCCACCTTCGGCTATTTGTGCAGAAGTCTACCAGCCAATGGCTTGGACTTCGCAGAATTTGGCCACCTTCGGCTCTTTTTACGGATGTCTACCAGCCAATGGCTTGGACTCCGTATAATTGTAGCCACCTTCGGCTATTTTTGCAGAAGTCTACCAGCCAATGGCTTGGACTTCGCAGAATTTGGCCACCTTCGGCTCTTTTTACGGATGTCTGCAAGCTGCAGCTTGGACTCCGCAGATTTTGGCCACCTTCGGCTCTTTTTACGGAAGTCTACCAGCCAATGGCTTGGACTCCGTAGAATGTGGTATTGGCTCTTTTACGGATGCCTACAAGCCGTGGCCTGGGCTCCGGATGGATTTCAGCCACCACACCGGAGGCTTCGACTTTATGGGTACGAAGTCCGGAAATACAGCCCAGCTTAATGACACTTCCCTCTCGGTCGACCCCACGGTTCCAGCGCGTCCGCTCGGGAAGCTGGGAGTTTATGAGGGGAAGGCAACTATCAGGGTGTATGCTTTATTAATTTAGAGGTGATTACAAGCGAATTACAAGGAGCCCTTATGCGAAGTATCGCTTTAGGTGCTCCGCATGCCAAGTATGTGCTAACTCTTCACCTTCTAAATTAGCTAATTTAAATGAACCAGGGCGCCCTGAGCGGACAATTAGATATGGACCTTCCCATTTATTGCCTAACTTCCCTGGTGCTATAATGCTTCGTAGAACAAGATGACCCGGCCTTAACTCGCTGAGCTTAACCTTTGGGTCATACCAAGTCTTCGTCTGCTGATGATACTTTGATAAATTAGCTACAGCCCGAAGTCTTGTTTCTTCTGACAAATCTAATGAAGCTTGTCTTTCTTCTTCGATGTCCGGTTCGGTGCTGCGAAATGACCCCCCTTTGAGCTCCGTTGGAGTCATAGCTTCATCTCCGAATAGTAGTCTGAACGGAGTAAAACCTGTGGACCTTGTTTGCGTAGTCCGAATGGACCACAGAATCTTTGGAAGCTCTTCAGTCCACAGTCCCTTTGATAATCCTACTATTCTTCGATTTAGCCCTGATAAAATATTTCCATTGGCTCGCTCTACGGCTCCATTCGACCGAGGATGTCTCACTGCAGCAAAACATAGTTGAATGCCTAGGTCTTCGCAAAACTTCCTGAAGGGTTCTGCGTCGAACTGTGTTCCATTATCAACTGTGAGATATCTAGGCACTCCGAACTGGCAAATAATGTTCTTCCAGAAGAATTTCTGTACATTGTTCGAAGTGATAGCTGTTAAGGGCTCTGCTTCTACCCACTTAGAAAAATATTCAATAGCTACCACTGCGAACTTCAGATTTCCCTTTGCTAACGGAAAGGGACCAATTAGATCCATACCCCATCTGGCCATAGGCCATACTGGAGCAATGACTTGAAGAGCTGTTGATGGGCGATGACTCCGTCGACCCATCCACTGGCATCCTTGACAAGTGCGGACCAAGCTCTCCGCATCAGCTGTTATTGTGGGCCAATAAAGCCCCTGGCGAAGTGTTTTTCCTGCCAGAGCTCTAGGGGCTAAATGGCTTCCACAAAGGCCTTCGTGAATTTCTCGAAGAATTTCTTGGCCTTCGGCTTGAGATATACATCGGAGTAGAGGGGAACATACTCCGGCCTTGTATAATATACCGTTGATTAACTCATAGTTTCTTGCTCTGAGCTTTAATCTTGACAATTGGGGCTCTTCAGGCAAATTTGTTCCTCCTTGCAAGAGTTCTATGATCGAATCTTTCCAATCTGCACTAGGAATGCAAAGAATCTCCGGCATACTGACTACAAAAAGTCGAATGGATTTCATACTGACTACAAAGAATCTCACTGCAGTCTTTCAATTTCTGCTCGAAGCACAATTCTTTCTGCTTCGAGCTCTTTCTTCGCAGCCTCCAAGCTTTGCCTGGCCCTTCGCTCTGTTAATATTATATTATCCATCTGAACTACTCGACCTTCGGAGAAGTTAAAATTTCTTTGAAGAGCTTCGTTTTCTTCCCGAAGTTGAGCAATTTCATTTTCGCCCGATAAAGCTGCAGCGCGGGCCAAGACTGCTTGCTAAGAAAAAAGAAAAACTGAAATAAGAAATTATTTATATATAATTTGCTATTTGGTTCGAAGATGCTTTATACCTGATAAGCTGCTCTTTCTATAGCAATGTTAAGCTCCGAACTTTTCGCTCTGCTTAAAAGGGCTACCAGTTCTGTTTCCCCGACTTTGCGACTGGCTTGACCCAAAGGTTTAACCAAAGTCCCAAGTCCGGTTTTCTCCTCCAAAAAAGGAGTTATGAGAGGAAGAATTACTGAAGCTTTCTGATCAGCTCTGCTTAGCGAAGGTCCGAAGAGTTCTTCCGCAAACACCTCGTCTTCTGAAGACACTAATTGGTCCGAAGACGAAGGTGAAGCCCAAAATAAAAGATCTGAAGATCTTAGAAGCTGGGAAAGAAGCCCCGAGCGGCTTCGAACGTGGGACGAGCTTCAACAAGAGCAGAAGGATTTTAGAGCTTCGAAGGGGAGGAAGAGAGTTAAACGTAAAGTTCTTAGAACTTCCGATGTTGGAACTAGTCGTTCCACCCCTAGCTCTCGGGACCGAAGAGGTCTTCGATTCCTTCTTGGTATAGATACCAATTTTTCATAATGTAATCTGTAAATACATTTATTTCAATAATGAATGCCGATTTAAAATTGTCTCCATATTTACTAGCCCCTCTTTGGGTATAAGCAACTTCGAACTGTATTCAAAGATGGTTATGCGCAAAGAAAAAACTTCGGAGTACAATTTTTTGGGGGTTCGGAGCCCCTCTGTCATTTAAAGATCTTTTGAAATCTTATGAAATGCCTTCGACTTTTTGTAGTCAGAAGAATGGTAACTTGGTACCTTTGTTTAACGAAAGAAATCAATTGAGATAACTTTCAGGACACTTTAGTGCCTCCCGTTAGCCCTTCAAGGAGTGGCGTTGAGATGGTTCTGGTCTTTAAAGCCAGGATCAATCAATTCGTGGTCACAGTTGAAGAGGAAGTTTATAAGTAACTTTCAGGGCACCTTCGTGCCTCCCATGTCAACAGGAAGCCTTTTCCAAGTGAAACAGCTCCCCGGAGAAACATTGAGGCAGTACTTCAAGCGCTTCGCTCACACGAAGTCGTAAATTCGGGGGCTGTCCACATCCTCAGTGGTTGATGCGGCTCGGGAAGGCGTCAGTCATAAAGGCCTTCTAGATAAACTGCATCGGAAGAGCATCACCACAGTATCACAGCTGATGTCATACTTCGAGGAGTATGCGAGGTCAGAAGAGGGTTGGCTTCGGAGGACTGCTGCTGCTTCAACGGTATTGCAAGAAGTTAAAACAGAGGTGAAGACTTCGGCACAGCCGCAAGAACCAGTCTTCGAAGCGCAGCATGATCGAAGAAGAGGGCAAAAGCACCCTCGCTCTGAAGTCTTGAACATTGCACCCCCACAGAAGTTTGCACCAAGAGATCCACAGTCTGCGGGGAACAAGTCCAGCGGCTGGAGGCCGCCAGGGAAAACGGCTGGCAAGGGCCAGACCCTTTTTTGCTGTATTCATGGAGAGAATCGAAGCCATGCAACTGACACTTGCAAGGCTATCCTTACCCTAAGGGGAGAATACTTGGAAAGAACTTCGGGTCGAGGCAGTACCGACCGAAGTCCAGCAGCAGCGCGCCCAGACCCGGTCCAGGCTGTGGCGCGGATAGAAAATTTTGATGCTGCAAGGCACCCTCCAGTGGCCAATGTTATGCCACCTCCGAAGCAAGAAGAAGGGCAAGATAGAGGAAAGAGAGTAGTTCTCCCTATCTCCGGAGGAGGTACCCTCGGAAGCATGTCCAAGAGACAGCGAAGAGAGTACGTTCGGGAGGTAGGCCATATTGGGACTTCGTCATCTGCAGCTGCAATGCCGGAGTGGTCTCATGTTCCAATATCTTTCTCTGCGGAGGATGCAGCTGGTATTAAGTTCCCGCATGCAGATCCATTGGTTATCACTGCTGATATTGCAGGGACTGAAGTCTGAAGGGTGCTAATTGACGGAGGTAGCTCGGCAGACATCATTTTTGTGCAAGCCTTCGATCAGTTATGCATTTCCCGGAAGCATCTCCTCCCAGCGGCTCGTCCTCTGCAAGGCTTCGCAGGACCTCTGCTTGATGCACTTGGCCAGATAGGCTTGGAAGTAACCTTCGGAGAAGGTTTACTAGCCCGAACTGAAGAAGTTATCTTTGATGTGGTAGATGCCCCGTATGCTTATAATGTCATCTTCGGACGGGGCATGTTGAATCAGTTCGGAGCTGTGGCGCATCACAACTACTTGTGCATGAAGATGCCCACACAAGCAGGAGTCCTGACAATCTTCGGAGATCAAGCCATGGCTCGGAGGGCAGAATATGGTCATGGTCCTCCTCTCGATCCGAGGCAAGTAAATAGTGTCCAAGATAATGAAGAAATTTTTTCAGCCTCCCCCGAAGCTTCGAAGAAGTCGTTTCCGAGACCAAGTCCCGAAGGAGAGATTGCCACGAAGATCATTGTTAAAGATGGTAAAGAATACACTTTTCAATTTGGTAAAGATTTACCTTCTGAAGTTGCAACCTCCTTGGAAAAAGTCGTGGAAGAAAATTTGGATGTCTTCGCTTGGTCTGACGAAGATATCACCGGAGTCGATCGGGATATTATTGAGCACAGTTTGCTTGTAAAGATGGTAAAGATTTACCTTCTGAAGTTGCAACCTCCTTGGAAAAAGTCGTGGAAGAAAATTTGGATGTCTTCGCTTGGTCTGATACAGGAGTAGGGTTTCGTCCGCAATAGGCACCGTGAGTGTAGCAAGATTGCTGAGATAATCTTTAATATCTTCGAAGCTTTTCTGACACTCCGGTGTCCATGCAAAATCTTCGGACCCTTTCAAAGCTTTAAATATTGGCAAGCTCCTCTCCGCAGACCTTGATAAAAACCTGCTAAGTGCGGCCAGACGTCCAGTCAGCTTTTGCACTTGCTTTAAATTCTCCGGAGGAGCCATCTTCTGCAGCGCAGTTATTTGAGTAGGGCTAGCTTCAATTCCCCTGCTTGAAACTAAGTACCCTAACAACTTTCCAGCCTTAGCTCCGAATATACATTTTTCGGGGTTAAGACGGATCCCACATGCCCGAAGGCTATTGAATGTTTCTGCTAAGTCTAGGCTATGTTGGTGCTTTAAAGCACTCTTTATTACAATATCATCCATATAGGCCTCCACATTGCGGCCTAGTTGATGACCTAGAGCCTTAGCAACTAATCTTGAAAAAGTAGCTCCGGCATTTCTTAGGCCGAAGGGCATTCTTACATAGCAGAAGACTCCCGAAGGAGTTACAAAGCTCGTCTTGATTTCATCTTCGCGCTTCAACCATATTTGATGATAACCAGAATACGCGTCAAGGAAGCTTAGTAACTCCGAACCTGCAGTGGAGTCAACTAGTTGATCAATTCGGGGCATGGGGTAGGGGTCACGTGGGCACGCTTTATTCAGAGATGTGAAATCAATGCACATGCGCCACTTCCCGGAAGACTTCTTCCTGACGAAGACTGGGTTGGCTAACCATTCTGTATGGGCCACTTCTCTGATAATCCCAGCCTTCAACAGTTTTTCAACTTCGTCCTTAGCTAGAGCAGCTCTCTTTGCGGACATCTTCCAGAGCCCTTGTCGAACAGGCCGGGCCTTCGGGTTTACAAGCAAACTGTGCTCAATAATATCCCGATCGACTCCGGTGATATCTTCGTCAGACCAAGCGAAGACATCCAAATTTTCTTCCACGACTTTTTCCAAGGAGGTTGCAACTTCAGAAGGTAAATCTTTACCAAATTGAAAAGTGTATTCTTTACCATCTTTAACAATGATCTTCGTTGCAATCTCTCCTTCGGGACTTGGTCTCGGAAACGACTTCTTCGAAGCTTCGGGGGAGGCTGAAAAAATTTCTTCATTATCTTGGACACTATTTACTTGCCTCAGATCGAGAGGAGGACCATGACCATATTCTGCCCTCCGAGCCATGGCTTGATCTCCGAAGATTGTCAGGACTCCTGCTTGTGTGGGCATCTTCATGCACAAGTAGTTGTGATGCGCCACAGCTCCGAACTGATTCAACATGCCCCGTCCGAAGATGACATTATAAGCATACGGGGCATCTACCACATCAAAGATAACTTCTTCAGTTCGGGCTAGTAAACCTTCTCCGAAGGTTACTTCCAAGCCTATCTGGCCAAGTGCATCAAGCGGAGGTCCTGCGAAGCCTTGCAGAGGACGAGCCGCTGGTAAGAGATGCTTCCGGGAAATGCATAACTGATCAAAGGCTTGCACAAAAATGATGTCTGCCGAGCTACCTCCGTCAATTAGCACCCTTCGGACTTCAGTCCCTGCAATATCAGCAGTGATAACCAATGGATCTACATGCGGGAACTTAATACCAGCTGCATCCTCCGCAGAGAAAGATATTGGAACATGAGACCACTCGGGCATTGCAGCTGCAGATGACGAAGTCCCAATATGGCCTACCTCCCGAACGTACTCTCTTCGCTGTCTCTTGGACATGCTTCCGAGGGTACCTCCTCCGGAGATAAGGAGAACTACTTTCTTTCCTCTATCTTGCCCTTCTTCTTGCTTCGGAGGTGGCATAACATTGGCCACTGGAGGGTGCCTTGCAGCATCAAAATTTTCTATCCGCGCCACAGCCTGGACCGGGTCTGGGCGCGCTGCTGCTGGACTTCGGTCGGTACTGCCTCGACCCGAAGTTCTTTCCAAGTATTCTCCCCTTAGGGTAAGGATAGCCTTGCAAGTGTCAGTTGCATGGCTTCGATTCTCTCCATGAATACAGCAAAAAAGGGTCTGGCCCTTGCCAGCCGTTTTCCCTGGCGGCCTCCAGCCGCTGGACTTGTTCCCCGCAGACTGTGGAGCTCTTGGTGCAAACTTCTGTGGGGGTGCAATGTTCAAGACTTCAGAGCGAGGGTGCTTTTGCCCTCTTCTTCGATCATGCTGCGCTTCGAAGACTGGTTCTTGCGGCTGTGCCGAAGTCTTCACCTCTGTTTTAACTTCTTGCAATACCGTTGAAGCAGCAGCAGTCCTCCGAAGCCAACCCTCTTCTGACCTCGCATACTCCTCGAAGTATGACATCAGCTGTGATACTGTGGTGATGCTCTTCCGATGCAGTTTATCCAGAAGGCCTTTATGACTGACGCCCTCCCGAGCCGCATCAACCACTGAGGATGTGGACAGCCCCCGAATTTGCGACTTCGTGTGAGCGAAGCGCTTGAAGTACTGCCTCAATGTTTCTCCGGGGAGCTGTTTCACTTGGAAAAGGCTTCCTGTTGACATGGGAGGCACGAAGGTGCCCTGAAAGTTACTTATAAACTTCCTCTTCAACTGTGACCACGAATTGATTGATCCTGGCTTTAAAGACCAGAACCATCTCAACGCCACTCCTTGAAGGGCTAACGGGAGGCACTAAAGTGTCCTGAAAGTTATCTCAATTGATTTCTTTCGTTAAACAAAGGTACCAAGTTACCATTCTTCTGACTACAAAAAGTCGAAGGCATTTCATAAGATTTCAAAAGATCTTTAAATGACAGAGGGGCTCCGAACCCCCAAAAAATTGTACTCCGAAGTTTTTTCTTTGCGCATAACCATCTTTGAATACAGTTCGAAGTTGCTTATACCCAAAGAGGGGCTAGTAAATATGGAGACAATTTTAAATCGGCATTCATTATTGAAATAAATGTATTTACAGATTACATTATGAAAAATTGGTATCTATACCAAGAAGGAATCGAAGACCTCTTCGGTCCCGAGAGCTAGGGGTGGAACGACTAGTTCCAACATCGGAAGTTCTAAGAACTTTACGTTTAACTCTCTTCCTCCCCTTCGAAGCTCTAAAATCCTTCTGCTCTTGTTGAAGCTCGGCCCACGTTCGAAGCCGCTCGGGGCTTCTTTCCCAGCTTCTAAGATCTTCAGATCTTTATTTTGGGCTTCACCTTCGTCTTCGGACCAATTAGTGTCTTCAGAAGATGAGGTGTTTGCGTCAATCTCTTTATCTTCCTCTTTAATATAAGACAATACGTCTTTGATTACTTCGGGCGCAATAACGCCGGAGTCATCTCGAGGAATAAGAAATCGAGGACGCTTATAACTCTTTAGAAGTTCGAAGGTGTTCCACAATGAGCGAACTTCGCTGTTAAGCTCTAACACTTCGATATCTTCCATAAGAGGCAAAGCCTAAAAATATGACAAACAAGACTTTCATTGATAAATGTTTACAAGCATAAAGCTTTACATGGTTAGAAATCCTAAAATATTCCTAAACCTGCGGGTTCGAAGGAGGTTGACTGCTCGAAGCTTGGCTCCGAACTTGCTTCTGGCGTTGGCCTTCATCAATCCAAGCCTTGATCGCAGAACGACCATCGGCTCTCCACGAAGTTTGGAAGGCTCGCCAAGCAGCAGCTACATCTTCGGAAGGTTTGAGATGTCGGTCGTCGTCGAAGGTGATTGGAACTCTTCCTGCGTCCGGAGTTATTGATCGGCCCAAATCCTCGTAATAGCGAAGTAGACCAACAGCAGACACCTGTCCGGAGAGTTCTCCGTATCTAATGCCCGCCGTCTTCATCTGCTTCGCCACCCCTTGGATCCTTTTCAACCGGCGCAGAAGGCTGATGTTATCATCAGAAGGGAGAGTTCCGGTAGTACCGAAGTACTCCAGGACATCTAACAACTGATTCATAACCTCCGCAGCCACCTTCTCAGACTTCAACTTATCTTCGTTCAGCGCATCCTTCGTCGAAGTAACTTCGTCCAAAACCCCAGAAAGCCTAGCATTCTCAGTGGTCAAAGTGTTTTTCTGGGTCAATAGTTGGCTAGCTTCCTCTTCGAGTCGGACGAGCCTAGATCCTGCAGTAGCATACTCCGCCCGCAGTTTTTCAACCTCTGCTCGAAGCATAATCCTCTCCGCTTCGAGCTCTTTCTTTGCAGCTTCCAAGCTTTGCCTGGCCCTTCGCTCTGTTGATATTATATTGTCCATTTGAGTCACTCGACTTTCAGAGATGTTAAAATTCCTTTGAAGAGTGCTATTTTCTTCCCGAAGCCGAGCGATTTCTTCGTCATTGCATAGACTTGCAGCTCGGGCCAAGACAGTTTGCTGTCAAAATAAAAACTAAAGTAAATATTTATTCGAAGATAAATTCTATAATATTTCGCAGTTACTTCGTACCTGGTAGGCTGTACGTTCAATAACGGCATTAAGCTCCGTCCTGTCAGCCTTGCTCAGGATGGCCACTAATTTGGTCTCCCCTATGTCACGACTAGCTCGATCCAAAGGTTCGAGCAAAGTCCGAAGACCAGTTGTTTGCCCTAAGAAAGGAGCCAGCAAGGGGAGCATGCTTATTGCCTCTTGGTCATCTTCGTTCAACGAAGGACCGGAACTTTGGCCTATGGTCTTCGGAGCCACTGGAGTTTGAGCCTCCTTGGAAGATTGGCTCTCGTTTGTTGAATCAGACGGAGTTGATTCGGAGCTTATAGCAGGCAGGGGCTCTATTTGTCTTTTGCCTCTTCCAGGTCCCTTTTGAGTAACTCTCAGGGCTGGCTCCGAAGTCGTCGAAGGCCCAGGAATTATTTCCTCCTGACGGACTTCTTCCATAGGAGTGGGCTCTGTAAAATAATGAAAAGTATTATACATAGTATAAATACTCAAATAAATACAAAAAGTTATTCGAAATCTACCTTCGGCATTTTGCGGAGGAGTCATCGTCGGACTGTTTGGTGGATCGAAGGCTAATTCTTCATCCGAATCAGCCGTTAAATCTTGGACTGCAGGAGCATCATCCTGGGCAGTCCTCGTTGCTTCTTCAGGAATCGAAACCATAGTGACTTCGACCCCACCTTCATTCACAGGAACTTCGTCCTGAGTTACATCTTCTTGAACTACCGAAGTCCTTGGTTGATCAACATTTTCTCCGAACTCCGGTACGTTCGCAGGTACTTTGGCTTGTGCGGCCCTTTGAGTTTCATTCTCTTCCATCAGGTGCACAAGTAACCTCCCCGTTTCTTCTTGGGAGTCGGAAACCGAAGCTCTTGAGCTCGAAGGTACATGATTTAAAGGTGCGAGGTTCTTCGGCTTCCGAGCCACCCTTTTCACCGGAGTTTTTGCTGAACTTGAAGTTCCAGCTTCGGCTTTCCTTTTCTGAGGCCCTTTCTCCAAAGGCGCCCAATCCATCAGAGGGGGAGGAGTGAGTTTCAGCATTCCCCATACTCTGTTAAATCTCTCCCAACTCCCAACCAGTTTAATTCGCCACTCTTTCTCAGTCGGAGTTGGAGCACCCAAGATCTTTTCCGAAGCCCTTATAATCTGTTCTGAAGTAACAGGGGCTGAAGAAACTGCAAAATAAATAATTCAAGTCAGTTTTTTCTTCGAAGTAAATATGTTTAATGCATGTTGGTTTCGAAGTTACCTGTAGGACTTGAAGTCAAGTTAATTTTGCGAAGACCGCCTTCGGAGTCATCTTCGAAGATGATAGGCCAGTTGGCCATCAGTGGAGGAATTTGAAGACCGATGAATTCTTCAGCCAAGTCTCGCATACTGAGCCTTCGGCTAACTTTTTCAAGCAGGTTCAGACGGGCTTCGAATTGGCCTTCGTCGGGACGCACCAAAGCTTCCTTTCGGAATTGGATTTCTTTAAGGGGTCCGGCCAGAGGATTGCTTGCCCCAACTTCGGCATAGAACCATTTCAGAATCCAATCGGTGTACCATCTGGCGTTGATAGCTTTAGCAGGAAAGCGAAGGGCATACTCATCCCGAAGTCTAAAGTTGATACTGCCAAAAGATATTACTACTTTTTCACCTCCGGGAGTTACGAAGGTTTTCGGCTGGCAGGTTGCTCTATGTAATGCAGCGAAGATTTCAGCCCTTCCTTCACATCCTTCGGCTCTTAAGGCCCACTCAAAGATAGCTAATCTAGCTACCGCATTCGGAGATAGTTGGGGGAGGGTTACATGGAATAGGTCGAGTACCTCCGCCAAAAAGTCCACTGCAGGGAGACCCAAGCCTGCTTTCGAAAAAGGCTTCGAACACTACTACTTCTCCGGGTCTTGGCACTGGAATTACTTATTTCCCCGGTTTCTGAATCATAACTCCCGCACCAATATTTCCTCCTACTGCGATTGTCAAGGACTCTCTTTTGCAGGTCGAAGGCCCTAATTCAAAGGACTGATCCAAATATTTGGTCGATGGAGGGCACAGACCTTGGTCATTGGCGATTTGGGGATTTCTCCCCCTGCCGCCATGGATGTCGCCGCCTGCGTCGACGGTGCCGCCGCCAATGTTGCCGCTGCTGCCGCTGCGGCTGCCTGTTGCCGAGCCAAAGCCGAAGGAGGCACAGATCCCTTGGTCTTCACCATTACGATCACTGGATTGTTCGGAGGAAATGAAGGTTAGGGCTCAAGAACTCAAGAGCTAGGGCTCAAGAACTCAAGGGGCTCAAAAAGTTTTTGACTGAGAGAAAGCGGTGAAAAGGTAATCGGGTAAGTTGTAGGCCCTCTATTTATAGCATAAATGTTCCGTTTGTTACCATTTTGTTTCTGCCCATTCGCATTCTCGCCCGTTATTTTCCACCGAAAACAACGCATCATATAACTTCCGTTAGAAGAAACAGGCTAACGGCTATTTCTTCTAAGTCTGGAAAGTCTTCAATCTTTCTAAAGATACTTCTAAGTTACTTCGAATGTAACTTCTTCGAATGCCAATTCGAAGCATATATCTCCACTTAATTCGGAGATGATATAAATCTGTTAACCCCTACGCATGATTACTTTTCTTGCGTATACTGCTCTCCTAAACGTTACAGGTCAACAGAGAAGCGTATTCGAGGGTCTACTGTTGGGGGAAAATATCTCATCTTCGGGGTTATTGCCGAAGCAGCATTAAGACAGCCAACCAGTTCGAAGATTGTCCGAAGATCATCTTCGAAGATGCTCAGAACCCCGTTCGAATCCCGAAGACAGGCACTGGTTCGAAGTATGTCTTCGAACTAAAGCCCTTCAAGATCTTTTCTGCCAGCTAAGATGGAAGACTTAACAGGTTTCTGTAGAAAAGAAACTAACAAACGAAGTGTTTGTGAAGCAAACTGTTCTAAGCCTCCGAAAGGATAATAGCTTAGAATAGTTCGAAAGTGTGTATTGAATCACTTGTATTCGGTCCCTCTTACAGGGTGAAATGGGGGGTATTTATAGGCCTAAACATTAAGGAAAAGACCTATTTACCCCTCTATTACAACCGACATTAAGGAAACTATTCGGTTTCCTTAATAGGGCTAAAATGGTAAAAGACTAATCTAATAGGATAGAAGATAAGTCTTCCATCTTAGCTGGCAGAAAAGATCTTGAAGGGCTTTAGTTCGAAGATATACTTCGAACCAGTGCCTGTCTTCGGGCTTCGAATGGGGTTCTGAGCATCTTCGAAGATGATCTTCGGACAATCTTCGAACTGGTTGGCTGTCTTAATGCTGCTTCGGCAATAACCCCGAAGATGAGATATTTTCCCCCAACGGTAGCCCCTCGAATACGCTTCTCTGTTGACCTGTAACGTTTAGGAGAGCAGTATACACAAGAAAAGTAATCATGCGTAGGGGTTAACAGATTTATATCATCTCCGAATTAAATGGAGATATATGCTTCGAATTGGCATTCGAAGAAGTTACATTCGAAGTAACTTAGAAGTATCTTTAGAAAGATTGAAGACTTTCCAGACTTAGAAGAAATAGCCGTTAGCCTGTTTCTTCTAACGGAAGTTATATGATGCATTATTTTCGGAGGAAAATAACGGGCGAGAATGCGAAAGGGCAGAAACAAAACGGTAACAAACGGAACATTTATGCTATAAATAGAGGGCCTAAAACTTACCCGATTACCTTTTCACCGCTTTCTCACAGTCAAAAACTTTTTGAGCCCCTTGAGTTCTTGAGCCCTAGCTCTTGAGTTCTTGAGCCCTAACCTTCATTTCCTCCGAACAATCCAGTGATCGTAATGGTGAAGACCAAGGGATCTGTGCCTCCTTCGGCTTTGGCTCGGCAACAGGCAGCCGCAGCGGCAGCAGCGGCAACATTGGCGGCGGCACCGTCGACGCAGGCGGCGACATCCATGGCGGCAGGGGGGAGAAATCCCCAAATCGCCGATGACCAAGGTCTGTGCCCTCCATCGACCAAATATTTGGATCAGTCCTTTGAATTAGGGCCTTCAACCTGCAAAAGAGAGTCCTTGACAATCGCAGTAGGAGGAAATATTGGTGCGGGAGTTATGATTCAGAAATCGGGGAAAGAAGTAATTCCAGTGCCAAGACCCGGAGAAGTAGTAGTGTTCGAAGCCTTTTTCGAAGCAGGCTTGGGTCTCCCTGCAGTGGACTTTTTGGCGGAGGTACTCGACCTATTCCATGTAACCCTCCCCCAACTATCTCCGAATGCGGTAGCTAGATTAGCTATCTTTGAGTGGGCCTTAAGAGCCGAAGGATGTGAAGGAATGGCTGAAATCTTCGCTGCATTACATAGAGCAACCTGCCAGCCGAAAACCTTCGTAACTCCCGGAGGTGAAAAAGTAGTAATATCTTTTGGCAGTATCAACTTTAGACTTCGGGATGAGTATGCCCTTCGCTTTCCTGCTAAAGCTATCAACGCCAGATGGTACACCGATTGGATTCTGAAATGGTTCTATGCCGAAGTTGGGGCAAGCAATCCTCTGGCCGGACCCCTTAAAGAAATCCAATTCCGAAAGGAAGCTTTGGTGCGTCCCGACGAAGGCCAATTCGAAGCCCGTCTGAACCTGCTTGAAAAAGTTAGCCGAAGGCTCAGTATGCGAGACTTGGCTGAAGAATTCATCGGTCTTCAAATTCCTCCACTGATGGCCAACTGGCCTATCATCTTCGAAGATGACTCCGAAGGCGGTCTTCGCAAAATTAACTTGACTTCAAGTCCTACAGGTAACTTCGAAACCAACATGCATTAAACATATTTACTTCGAAGAAAAAACTGACTTGAATTATTTATTTTGCAGTTTCTTCAGCCCCTGTTACTTCAGAACAGATTATAAGGGCTTCGGAAAAGATCTTGGGTGCTCCAACTCCGACTGAGAAAGAGTGGCGAATTAAACTAGTTGGGAGTTGGGAGAGATTTAACAGAGTATGGGGAATGCTGAAACTCACTCCTCCCCCTCTGATGGATTGGGCGCCTTTGGAGAAAGGGCCTCAGAAAAGGAAAACCGAAGCTGGAACTTCAAGTTCAGCAAAAACTCCGGTGAAAAGGGTGGCTCGGAAGCCGAAGAACCTCGCACCTTTAAATCATGTACCTTCGAGCTCAAGAGCTTCGGTTTCCGACTCCCAAGAAGAAACGGGGAGGTTACTTGTGCACCTGATGGAAGAGAATGAAACTCAAAGGGCCGCACAAGCCGAAGTACCTGCGAACGTACCGGAGTCCGGAGAAAATGTTGATCAACCAAGGACTTCGGTAGTTCAAGAAGATGTAACTCAGGACGAAGTTCCTGTGAATGAAGGTGGGGTCGAAGTCACTATGGTTTCGATTCCTGAAGAAGCAACGAGGACTGCCCAGGACGATGCTCCTGCAGTCCAAGATTTAACGGCTGATTCGGATGAAGAATTAGCCTTCGATCCACCAAACAGTCCGACGATGACTCCTCCGCAAAATGCCGAAGGTAGATTTCGAATAACTTTTTGTATTTATTTGAGTATTTATACTATGTACAATACTTTTCATTATTTTACAGAGCCCACTCCTATGGAAGAAGTCCGTCAGGAGGAAATAATTCCTGGGCCTTCGACGACTTCGGAGCCAGCCCTGAGAGTTACTCAAAAGGGACCTGGAAGAGGCAAAAGACAAATAGAGCCCCTGCCTGCTATAAGCTCCGAATCAACTCCGTCTGATTCAACAAACGAGAGCCAATCTTCCAGGGAGGCTCAAACTCCAGTGGCTCCGAAGACCATAGGCCAAAGTTCCGGTCCTTCGTTGAACGAAGATGACCAAGAGGCAATAAGCATGCTCCCCTTGCTGGCTCCTTTCTTAGGGCAAACAACTGGTCTTCGGACTTTGCTCGAACCTTTGGATCGAGCTAGTCGTGACATAGGGGAGACCAAATTAGTGGCCATCCTGAGCAAGGCTGACAGGACGGAGCTTAATGCCGTTATTGAACGTACAGCCTACCAGGTATGAAGTAACTGCGAAATATTATAGAATTTATCTTCGAATAAATATTTACTTTAGTTTTTATTTTGACAGCAAACTGTCTTGGCCCGAGCTGCAAGTCTATGCAATGACGAAGAAATCGCTCGGCTTCGGGAAGAAAATAGCACTCTTCAAAGGAATTTTAACATCTCTAAAAGTCGAGTGACTCAAATGGACAATATAATATCAACAGAGCGAAGGGCCAGGCAAAGCTTGGAAGCTGCAAAGAAAGAGCTCGAAGCGGAGAGGATTATGCTTCGAGCAGAGGTTGAAAAACTGCGGGCGGAGTATGCTACTGCAGGATCTAGGCTCGTCCGACTCGAAGAGGAAGCTAGCCAACTATTGACCCAGAAAAACACTTTGACCACTGAGAATGCTAGGCTTTCTGGGGTTTTGGACGAAGTTACTTCGACGAAGGATGCGCTGAACGAAGATAAGTTGAAGTCTGAGAAGGTGGCTGCGGAGGTTATGAATCAGTTGTTAGATGTCCTGGAGTACTTCGGTACTACCGGAACTCTCCCTTCTGATGATAACATCAGCCTTCTGCGCCGGTTGAAAAGGATCCAAGGGGTGGCGAAGCAGATGAAGACGGCGGGCATTAGATACGGAGAACTCTCCGGACAGGTGTCTGCTGTTGGTCTACTTCGCTATTACGAGGATTTGGGCCGATCAATAACTCCGGACGAAGGAAGAGGTCCAATCACCTTCGACGACGACCGACTTCTCAAACCTTCCGAAGATGTAGCTGCTGCTTGGCGAGCCTTCCAAACTTCGTGGAGAGCCGAAGGTCGTTCTGCGATCAAGGCTTGGATTGATGAAGGCCAACGCCAGAAGCAAGTTCGTGCCTCCCATGTCAACAGGAAGCCTTTTCCAAGTGAAACAGCTCCCCGGAGAAACATTGAGGCAGTACTTCAAGCGCTTCGCTCACACGAAGTCGCAAATTCGGGGGCTGTCCACATCCTCAGTGGTTGATGCGGCTCGGGAAGGCGTCAGTCATAAAGGCCTTCTGGATAAACTGCATCGGAAGAGCATCACCACAGTATCACAGCTGATGTCATACTTCGAGGAGTATGCGAGGTCAGAAGAGGGTTGGCATCGGAGGACTGCTGCTGCTTCAACGGTATTGCAAGAAGTTAAAACAGAGGTGAAGACTTCGGCACAGCCGCAAGAACCAGTCTTCGAAGCGCAGCATGATCGAAGAAGAGGGCAAAAGCACCCTCGCTCTGAAGTCTTGAACATTGCACCCCCACAGAAGTTTGCACCAAGAGCTCCACAGTCTGCGGGGAACAAGTCCAGCGGCTGGAGGCCGCCAGGGAAAACGGCTGGCAAGGGCCAGACCCTTTTTTGCTGTATTCATGGAGAGAATCGAAGCCATGCAACTGACACTTGCAAGGCTATCCTTACCCTAAGGGGAGAATACTTGGAAAGAACTTCGGGTCGAGGCAGTACCGACCGAAGTCCAGCAGCAGCGCGCCCAGACCCGGTCCAGGCTGTGGCGCGGATAGAAAATTTTGATGCTGCAAGGCACCCTCCAGTGGCCAATGTTATGCCACCTCCGAAGCAAGAAGAAGGGCAAGATAGAGGAAAGAGAGTAGTTCTCCCTATCTCCGGAGGAGGTACCCTCGGAAGCATGTCCAAGAGACAGCGAAGAGAGTACGTTCGGGAGGTAGGCCATATTGGGACTTCGTCATCTGCAGCTGCAATGCCGGAGTGGTCTCATGTTCCAATATCTTTCTCTGCGGAGGATGCAGCTGGTATTAAGTTCCCGCATGCAGATCCATTGGTTATCACTGCTGATATTGCAGGGACTGAAGTCTGAAGGGTGCTAATTGACGGAGGTAGCTCGGCAGACATCATTTTTGTGCAAGCCTTCGATCAGTTATGCATTTCCCGGAAGCATCTCCTCCCAGCGGCTCGTCCTCTGCAAGGCTTCGCAGGACCTCTGCTTGATGCACTTGGCCAGATAGGCTTGGAAGTAACCTTCGGAGAAGGTTTACTAGCCCGAACTGAAGAAGTTATCTTTGATGTGGTAGATGCCCCGTATGCTTATAATGTCATCTTCGGACGGGGCATGTTGAATCAGTTCGGAGCTGTGGCGCATCACAACTACTTGTGCATGAAGATGCCCACACAAGCAGGAGTCCTGACAATCTTCGGAGATCAAGCCATGGCTCGGAGGGCAGAATATGGTCATGGTCCTCCTCTCGATCCGAGGCAAGTAAATAGTGTCCAAGATAATGAAGAAATTTTTTCAGCCTCCCCCGAAGCTTCGAAGAAGTCGTTTCCGAGACCAAGTCCCGAAGGAGAGATTGCAACGAAGATCATTGTTAAAGATGGTAAAGAATACACTTTTCAATTTGGTAAAGATTTACCTTCTGAAGTTGCAACCTCCTTGGAAAAAGTCGTGGAAGAAAATTTGGATGTCTTCGCTTGGTCTGACGAAGATATCACCGGAGTCGATCGGGATATTATTGAGCACAGTTTGCTTGTAAAGATGGTAAAGATTTACCTTCTGAAGTTGCAACCTCCTTGGAAAAAGTCGTGGAAGAAAATTTGGATGTCTTCGCTTGGTCTGATACAGGAGTAGGGTTTCGTCCGCAATAGGCACCGTGAGTGTAGCAAGATTGCTGAGATAATCTTTAATATCTTCGAAGCTTTTCTGACACTCCGGTGTCCATGCAAAATCTTCGGACCCTTTCAAAGCTTTAAATATTGGCAAGCTCCTCTCCGCAGACCTTGATAAAAACCTGCTAAGTGCGGCCAGACGTCCAGTCAACTTTTGCACTTGCTTTAAATTCTCCGGAGGAGCCATCTTCTGCAGCGCAGTTATTTGAGTAGGGCTAGCTTCAATTCCCCTGCTTGAAACTAAGTACCCTAACAACTTTCCAGCCTTAGCTCCGAATATACATTTTTCGGGGTTAAGACGGATCCCACATGCCCGAAGGCTATTGAATGTTTCTGCTAAGTCTAGGCTATGTTGGTGCTTTAAAGCACTCTTTATTACAATATCATCCATATAGGCCTCCACATTGCGGCCTAGTTGATGACCTAGAGCCTTAGCAACTAATCTTGAAAAAGTAGCTCCGGCATTTCTTAGGCCGAAGGGCATTCTTACATAGCAGAAGACTCCCGAAGGAGTTACAAAGCTCGTCTTGATTTCATCTTCGCGCTTCAACCATATTTGATGATAACCAGAATACGCGTCAAGGAAGCTTAGTAACTCCGAACCTGCAGTGGAGTCAACTAGTTGATCAATTCGGGGCATGGGGTAGGGGTCACGTGGGCACGCTTTATTCAGAGATGTGAAATCAATGCACATGCGCCACTTCCCGGAAGACTTCTTCCTGACGAAGACTGGGTTGGCTAACCATTCTGTATGGGCCACTTCTCTGATAATCCCAGCCTTCAACAGTTTTTCAACTTCGTCCTTAGCTAGAGCAGCTCTCTCTGCGGACATCTTCCGGAGCCCTTGTCGAACAGGCCGGGCCTTCGGGTTTACAAGCAAACTGTGCTCAATAATATCCCGATCGACTCCGGTGATATCTTCGTCAGACCAAGCGAAGACATCCAAATTTTCTTCCACGACTTTTTCCAAGGAGGTTGCAACTTCAGAAGGTAAATCTTTACCAAATTGAAAAGTGTATTCTTTACCATCTTTAACAATGATCTTCGTTGCAATCTCTCCTTCGGGACTTGGTCTCGGAAACGACTTCTTCGAAGCTTCGGGGGAGGCTGAAAAAATTTCTTCATTATCTTGGACACTATTTACTTGCCTCGGATCGAGAGGAGGACCATGACCATATTCTGCCCTCCGAGCCATGGCTTGATCTCCGAAGATTGTCAGGACTCCTGCTTGTGTGGGCATCTTCATGCACAAGTAGTTGTGATGCGCCACAGCTCCGAACTGATTCAACATGCCCCGTCCGAAGATGACATTATAAGCATACGGGGCATCTACCACATCAAAGATAACTTCTTCAGTTCGGGCTAGTAAACCTTCTCCGAAGGTTACTTCCAAGCCTATCTGGCCAAGTGCATCAAGCGGAGGTCCTGCGAAGCCTTGCAGAGGACGAGCCGCTGGTAAGAGATGCTTCCGGGAAATGCATAACTGATCGAAGGCTTGCACAAAAATGATGTCTGCCGAGCTACCTCCGTCAATTAGCACCCTTCGGACTTCAGTCCCTGCAATATCAGCAGTGATAACCAATGGATCTGCATGCGGGAACTTAATACCAGCTGCATCCTCCGCAGAGAAAGATATTGGAACATGAGACCACTCCGGCATTGCAGCTGCAGATGACGAAGTCCCAATATGGCCTACCTCCCGAACGTACTCTCTTCGCTGTCTCTTGGACATGCTTCCGAGGGTACCTCCTCCGGAGATAGGGAGAACTACTCTCTTTCCTCTATCTTGCCCTTCTTCTTGCTTCGGAGGTGGCATAACATTGGCCACTGGAGGGTGCCTTGCAGCATCAGAATTTTCTATCCGCGCCACAGCCTGGACCGGGTCTGGGCGCGCTGCTGCGGGACTTCGGTCGGTACTGCCTCGACCCAAAGTTCTTTCCAAGTATTCTCCCCTTAGGGTAAGGATAGCCTTGCAAGTGTCAGTTGCATGGCTTCGATTCTCTCCATGAATACAGCAAAAAAGGGTCTGGCCCTTGCCAGCCGTTTTCCCTGGCGGCCTCCAGCCGCTGGACTTGTTCCCTGCAGACTGTGGAGCTCTTGGTGCAAACTTCTGTGGGGGTGCAATGTTCAAGACTTCAGAGCGAGGGTGCTTTTGCCCTCTTCTTCGATCATGCTGCGCTTCGAAGACTGGTTCTTGCGGCTGTGCCGAAGTCTTCACCTCTGTTTTAACTTCTTGCAATACCGTTGAAGCAGCAGCAGTCCTCCGAAGCCAACCCTCTTCTGACCTCGCATACTCCTCGAAGTATGACATCAGCTGTGATACTGTGGTGATGCTCTTCCGATGCAGTTTATCCAGAAGGCCTTTATGACTGACGCCTTCCCGAGCCGCATCAACCACTGAGGATGTGGACAGCCCCCGAATTTGCGACTTCGTGTGAGCGAAGCGCTTGAAGTACTGCCTCAATGTTTCTCCGGGGAGCTGTTTCACTTGGAAAAGGCTTCCTGTTGACATGGGAGGCACGAAGGTGCCCTGAAAGTTACTTATAAACTTCCTCTTCAACTGTGACCACGAATTGATTGATCCTGGCTTTAAAGACCAGAACCATCTCAACGCCACTCCTTGAAGGGCTAACGGGAGGCACTAAAGTGTCCTGAAAGTTATCTCAATTGATTTCTTTCGTTAAACAAAGGTACCAAGTTACCATTCTTCTGACTACAAAAAGTCGAAGGCATTTCATAAGATTTCAAAAGATCTTTAAATGACAGAGGGGCTCCGAACCCCCAAAAAATTGTACTCCGAAGTTTTTTCTTTGCGCATAACCATCTTTGAATACAGTTCGAAGTTGCTTATACCCAAAGAGGGGCTAGTAAATATGGAGACAATTTTAAATCGGCATTCATTATTGAAATAAATGTATTTACAGATTACATTGTGAAAAATTGGTATCTATACCAAGAAGGAATCGAAGACCTCTTCGGTCCCGAGAGCTAGGGGTGGAACGACTAGTTCCAACATCGGATGTTCTAAGAACTTTACGTTTAACTCTCTTCCTCCCCTTCGAAGCTCTAAAATCCTTCTGCTCTTGTTGAAGCTCGGCCCACGTTCGAAGCCGCTCGGGGCTTCTTTCCTAGCTTCTAAGATCTTCAGATCTTTTATTTTGGGCTTCACCTTCGTCTTCGGACCAATTAGTGTCTTCAGAAGACGAGGTGTTTGCGTCAATCTCTTTATCTTCCTCTTTAATATAAGACAATACGTCTTTGATTACTTCGGGCGCAATAACGCCGGAGTCATCTCGAGGAATAAGAAATCGAGGACGCTTATAACTCTTTAGAAGTTCGAAGGTGTTCCACAATGAGCGAACTTCGCTGTTAAGCTCTAACACTTCGATATCTTCCATAAGAGGCAAAGCCTAAAAATATGACAAACAAGACTTTCATTGATAAATGTTTACAAGCATAAAGCTTTACATGGTTAGAAATCCTAAAATATTCCTAAACCTGCGGGTTCGAAGGAGGTTGACTGCTCGAAGCTTGACTCCGAACTTGCTTCTGGCGTTGGCCTTCATCAATCCAAGCCTTGATCGCAGAACGACCTTCGGCTCTCCATGAAGTTTGGAAGGCTCGCCAAGCAGCAGCTACATCTTCGGAAGGTTTGAGAAGTCGGTCGTCGTCGAAGGTGATTGGACCTCTTCCTGCGTCCGGAGTTATTGATCGGCCCAAATCCTCGTAATAGCGAAGTAGACCAACAGCAGACACCTGTCCGGAGAGTTCTCCGTATCTAATGCCCGCCGTCTTCATCTGCTTCGCCACCCCTTGGATCCTTTTCAACCGGCGCAGAAGGCTGATGTTATCATCAGAAGGGAGAGTTCCGGTAGTACCGAAGTACTCCAGGACATCTAACAATTGATTCATAACCTCCGCAGCCACCTTCTCAGACTTCAACTTATCTTCGTTCAGCGCATCCTTCGTCGAAGTAACTTCGTCCAAAACCCCAGAAAGCCTAGCATTCTCAGTGGTCAAAGTGTTTTTCTGGGTCAATAGTTGGCTAGCTTCCTCTTCGAGTCGGACGAGCCTAGATCCTGCAGTAGCATACTCCGCCCGCAGTTTTTCAACCTCTGCTCGAAGCATAATCCTCTCCGCTTCGAGCTCTTTCTTTGCAGCTTCCAAGCTTTGCCTGGCCCTTCGCTCTGTTGATATTATATTGTCCATTTGAGTCACTCGACTTTCAGAGATGTTAAAATTCCTTTGAAGAGTGCTATTTTCTTCCCGAAGCCGAGCGATTTCTTCGTCATTGCATAGACTTGCAGCTCGGGCCAAGACAGTTTGCTGTCAAAATAAAAACTAAAGTAAATATTTATTCGAAGATAAATTCTATAATATTTCGCAGTTACTTCGTACCTGGTAGGCTGTACGTTCAATAACGGCATTAAGCTCCGTCCTGTCAGCCTTGCTCAGGATGGCCACTAATTTGGTCTCCCCTATGTCACGACTAGCTCGATCCAAAGGTTCGAGCAAAGTCCGAAGACCAGTTGTTTGCCCTAAGAAAGGAGCCAGCAAGGGGAGCATGCTTATTGCCTCTTGGTCATCTTCGTTCAACGAAGGACCGGAACTTTGGCCTATGGTATTCGGAGCCACTGGAGTTTGAGCCTCCCTGGAAGATTGGCTCTCGTTTGTTGAATCAGACGGAGTTGATTCGGAGCTTATAGCAGGCAGGGGCTCTATTTGTCTTTTGCCTCTTCCAGGTCCCTTTTGAGTAACTCTCAGGGCTGGCTCCGAAGTCGTCGAAGGCCCAGGAATTATTTCCTCCTGACGGACTTCTTCCATAGGAGTGGGCTCTATAAAATAATGAAAAGTATTATACATAGTATAAATACTCAAATAAATACAAAAAGTTATTCGAAATCTACCTTCGGCATTTTGCGGAGGAGTCATCGTCGGACTGTTTGGTGGATCGAAGGCTAATTCTTCATCCGAATCAGCCGTTAAATCTTGGACTGCAGGAGCATCGTCCTGGGCAGTCCTCGTTGCTTCTTCAGGAATCGAAACCATAGTGACTTCGACCCCACCTTCATTCACAGGAACTTCGTCCTGAGTTACATCTTCTTGAACTACCGAAGTCCTTGGTTGATCAACATTTTCTCCGGACTCCGGTACGTTCGTAGGTACTTCGGCTTGTGCGGCCCTTTGAGTTTCATTCTCTTCCATCAGGTGCACAAGTAACCTCCCCGTTTCTTCTTGGGAGTCGGAAACCGAAGCTCTTGAGCTCGAAGGTACAGGATTTAAAGGTGCGAGGTTCTTCGGCTTCCGAGCCACCCTTTTCACCGGAGTTTTTGCTGAACTTGAAGTTCCAGCTTCGGCTTTCCTTTTCTGAGGCCCTTTCTCCAAAGGCGCCCAATCCATCAGAGGGGGAGGAGTGAGTTTCAGCATTCCCCATACTCTGTTAAATCTCTCCCAACTCCCAACCAGTTTAATTCGCCACTCTTTCTCAGTCGGAGTTGGAGCACCCAAGATCTTTTCCGAAGCCCTTATAATCTGTTCTGAAGTAACAGGGGCTGAAGAAACTGCAAAATAAATAATTCAAGTCAGTTTTTTCTTCGAAGTAAATATGTTTAATGCATGTTGGTTTCGAAGTTACCTGTAGGACTTGAAGTCAAGTTAATTTTGCGAAGACCGCCTTCGGAGTCATCTTCGAAGATGATAGGCCAGTTGGCCATCAGTGGAGGAATTTGAAGACCGATGAATTCTTCAGCCAAGTCTCGCATACTGAGCCTTCGGCTAACTTTTTCAAGCAGGTTCAGACGGGCTTCGAATTGGCCTTCGTCGGGACGCACCAAAGCTTCCTTTCGGAATTGGATTTCTTTAAGGGGTCCGGCCAGAGGATTGCTTGCCCCAACTTTGGCATAGAACCATTTCAGAATCCAATCGGTGTACCATCTGGCGTTGATAGATTTAGCAGGAAAGCGAAGGGCATACTCATCCCGAAGTCTAAAGTTGATACTGCCAAAAGATATTACTACTTTTTCACCTCCGGGAGTTACGAAGGTTTTCGGCTGGCAGGTTGCTCTATGTAATGCAGCGAAGATTTCAGCCCTTCCTTCACATCCTTCGGCTCTTAAGGCCCACTCAAAGATAGCTAATCTAGCTACCGCATTCGGAGATAGTTGGGGGAGGGTTACATGGAATAGGTCGAGTACCTCCGCCAAAAAGTCCACTGCAGGGAGACCCAAGCCTGCTTCGAAAAAGGCTTCGAACACTACTACTTCTCCGGGTCTTGGCACTGGAATTACTTCTTTCCCCGGTTTCCGAATCATAACTCCCGCACCAATATTTCCTCCTACTGCGATTGTCAAGGACTCTCTTTTGCAGGTCGAAGGCCCTAATTCAAAGGACTGATCCAAATATTTGGTCGATGGAGGGCACAGACCTTGGTCATCGGCGATTTGGGGATTTCTCCCCCCTGCTGCCATGGATGTCGCCGCCTGCGTCGACGGTGCCGCCGCCAATGTTGCCGCTGCTGCCGCTGCGGCTGCCTGTTGCCGAGCCAAAGCCGAAGGAGGCACAGATCCCTTGGTCTTCACCATTACGATCACTGGATTGTTCGGAGGAAATGAAGGTTAGGGCTCAAGAACTCAAGAGCTAGGGCTCAAGAACTCAAGGGGCTCAAAAAGTTTTTGACTGTGAGAAAGCGGTGAAAAGGTAATCGGGTAAGTTTTAGGCCCTCTATTTATAGCATAAATGTTCCGTTTGTTACCGTTTTGTTTCTGCCCTTTCGCATTCTCGCCCGTTATTTTCCTCCGAAAATAATGCATCATATAACTTCCGTTAGAAGAAACAGGCTAACGGCTATTTCTTCTAAGTCTGGAAAGTCTTCAATCTTTCTAAAGATACTTCTAAGTTACTTCGAATGTAACTTCTTCGAATGCCAATTCGAAGCATATATCTCCATTTAATTCGGAGATGATATAAATCTGTTAACCCCTACGCATGATTACTTTTCTTGCGTATACTGCTCTCCTAAACGTTACAGGTCAACAGAGAAGCGTATTCGAGGGGCTACCGTTGGGGGAAAATATCTCATCTTCGGGGTTATTGCCGAAGCAGCATTAAGACAGCCAACCAGTTCGAAGATTGTCCGAAGATCATCTTCGAAGATGCTCAGAACCCCATTCGAAGCCCGAAGACAGGCACTGGTTCGAAGTATGTCTTCGAACTAAAGCCCTTCAAGATCTTTTCTGCCAGCTAAGATGGAAGACTTATCTTCTATCCTATTAGATTAGTCTTTTACCATTTTAGCCCTATTAAGGAAACCGAATAGTTTCCTTAATGTCGGTTGTAATAGAGGGGTAAATAGGTCTTTTCCTTAATGTTTAGGCCTATAAATACCCCCCATTTCACCCTATAAGAGGGACCGAATACAAGTGATTCAATACACACTTTCGAACTATTCTAAGCTATTATCCTTTCGGAGGCTTAGAACAGTTTGATTCACAAACACTTCGTTTGTTAGTTTCTTTTCTACAGAAACCTGTTAAGTCTTCCATCTTAGCTGGCAGAAAAGATCTTGAAGGGCTTTAGTTCGAAGACATACTTCGAACCAGTGCCTGTCTTCGGGCTTCGAACGGGGTTCTGAGCATCTTCGAAGATGATCTTCGGACAATCTTCGAACTGGTTGGCTGTCTTAATGCTGCTTCGGCAATAACCCCGAAGATGAGATATTTTCCCCCAACAGTAGCCCCTCGAATACGCTTCTCTGTTGACCTGTAACGTTTAGGAGAGCAGTATACGCAAGAAAAGTAATCATGCGTAGGGGTTAACAGATTTATATCATCTCCGAATTAAGTGGAGATATATGCTTCGAATTGGCATTCAAAGAAGTTACATTCGAAGTAACTTAGAAGTATCTTTAGAAAGATTGAAGACTTTCCAGACTTAGAAGAAATAGCCGTTAGCCTGTTTCTTCTAACGGAAGTTATATGATGCGTTGTTTTCGGTGGAAAATAACGGGCGAGAATGCGAAAGGGCAGAAACAAAATGGTAACAAACGGAACATTTATGCTATAAATAGAGGGCCTAAAACTTACCCGATTACCTTTTCACCGCTTTCTCACAGTCAAAAACTTTTTGAGCCCCTTGAGTTCTTGAGCCCTAGCTCTTGAGTTCTTGAGCCCTAACCTTCATTTCCTCCGAACAATCCAGTGATCGTAATGGTGAAGACCAAGGGATCTGTGCCTCCTTCGGCTTTGGCTCGGCAACAGGCAGCAGCAGCGGCAACATTGGCGGCGGCACCGTCGATGCAGGCGGCGACATCCATGGTGGCAGGGGGGAGAAATCTCCAAATCGCCGATGACCAAGGTCTGTGCCCTCCATCGACCAAATATTTGGATCAGTCCTTTGAATTAGGGCCTTCGACCTGCAAAAGAGAGTCCTTGACAATCGCAGTAGGAGGAAATATTGGTGCGGGAGTTATGATTCGGAAACCGGGGAAAGAAGTAATTCCAGTGCCAAGACCCGGAGAAGTAGTAGTGTTCGAAGCCTTTTTCGAAGCAGGCTTGGGTCTCCCTGCAGTGGACTTTTTGGCGGAGGTACTCGACCTATTCCATGTAACCCTCCCCCAACTATCTCCGAATGCGGTAGCTAGATTAGCTATCTTTGAGTGGGCCTTAAGAGCCGAAGGATGTGAAGGAAGGGCTGAAATCTTCGCTGCATTACATAGAGCAACCTGCCAGCCGAAAACCTTCGTAACTCCCGGAGGTGAAAAAGTAGTAATAAATATTTTATTCCGATGGGGCTTTCCAAGCATCCGGAGCAGGCATTGGGGCAGTATTGATTTCACCGTCAGGGCAAAGAGCAATGTACTCCGCAAGACTCAACTTTAAGTCTACCAATAATATAGCGGAGTACGAAGGAATTTTATTAGGACTCCGGAAAGCACGTGCTCTAGGGGCTACAAGGATAATTATAAAAACAGATTCTCAGATAGTAGCAGGGCACGTAGACAAAAGTTTTCAAGTCCGACATCCACAGCTTGCAAAGTATTTAGAAGAAATCCGCAAGATCGAAGCACACTTCAAGGGTATTTCCATTCGGAGTATACCAAGAGCTGAAAACGTGCAAGCGAACATTTTAGCGAAGGCTGCAGCCGGAGCTGTGGATGTGCCTGACGAAGCTTTCTATGAGGAGCTCAATGTACCTTCGGTGCCACAAATTGCCTCTGCGGAGATTCTTTGCATTCCTAGTGCAGATTGGAAAGATTCGATCATATAACTCTTGCAAGGAGGAACAAATTTGCCTGAAGAGCCCCAATTGTCAAGATTAAAGCTCAGAGCAAGAAACTATCAGTTAATCAACGGTATATTATACAAGGCCGGAGTATGTTCCCCTCTACTCCGATGTATATCTCAAGCCGAAGGCCAAGAAATTCTTCGAGAAATTCACGAAGGCCTTTGTGGAAGCCATTTAGCCCCTAGAGCTCTGGCAGGAAAAACACTTCGCCAGGGGCTTTATTGGCCCACAATAACAGCTGATGTGGAGAGCTTGGTCCGCACTTGTCAAGGATGCCAGTGGATGGGTCGACGGAGTCATCGCCCATCAACAGCTCTTCAAGTCATTGCTCTAGTATGGCCTATGGCCAGATGGGGTATGGATCTAATTGGTCCCTTTCCGTTAGCAAAGGGAAATCTGAAGTTCGCAGTGGTAGCTATTGAATATTTTTCTAAGTGGGTAGAAGCAGAGCCCTTAACAGCTATAACTTCGAACAATGTACAGAAATTCTTCTGGAAGAACATTATTTGCCGGTTCGGAGTGCCTAGATATCTCACAGTTGATAATGGAACACAGTTCGACGCAGAACCCTTCAGGAAGTTTTGCGAAGACCTAGGCATTCAACTATGTTTTGCTGCAGTGAGACATCCTCAGTCGAATGGAGCCGTAGAGCGAGCCAATGGAAATATTTTATCAGGGCTAAATCGAAGAATAGTAGGATTATCAAAGGGACTGTGGACTGAAGAGCTTCCAAAGATTCTGTGGTCCATTCGGACTACGCAAACAAGGTCCACAGGTTTTACTCCGTTCAGACTACTATTCGGAGATGAAGCTATGACTCCAATGGAGCTCAAAGGGGGGTCATTTCGCAGCACCGAACCAGACATCGAAGAAGAAAGACAAGCTTCGTTAGATTTGTTAGAAGAAACAAGACTTCGGGCTGTAGCTAATTTATCAAAGTATCATCAGCAGACGAAGACTTGGTATGACCCAAAGGTTAAGCTCAGCGAGTTAAGGCCGGGTCATCTTGTTCTACAAAGCATTATAACACCAGGGAAGTTAGGCAATAAATGGGAAGGTCCATATCTAATTGTCCGCTCAGGGCGCCCTGGTTCATTTAAATTAGCTAATTTAGAAGGTGAAGAGTTAGCACATACTTGGCATGCGGAGCACCTAAAGCGATACTTCGCATAAGGGCTCCTTGTAATTCGCTTGTAATCACCTCTAAATTAATAAAGCATACACCCTGATAGTTGCCTTCCCCTCATAAACTCCCAGCTTCCCGAGCGGACGCGCTGGAACCGTGGGGTCGACCGAGAGGGAAGTGTCATTAAGCTGGGTTGTATTTCCGGACTTCGTACCCATAAAGTCGAAGCCTCCGGTGTGGTGGCTGAAATCCATCCGGAGCCCAGGGTCACGGCTTGTAGGCATCCGTAAAAGAGCCAATACCACATTCTACGGAGTCCAAGCCATTGGCTGGTAGACTTCCGTAAAAAGAGCCGAAGGTGGCCAAAATCTGCGGAGTCCAAGCTGCAGCTTGCAGACATCCGTAAAAAGAGCCGAAGGTGGCCAAATTCTGCGAAGTCCAAGCCATTGGCTGGTAGACTTCTGCAAAAATAGCCGAAGGTGGCTACAATTATACGGAGTCCAAGCCATTGGCTGGTAGACATCCGTAAAAAGAGCCGAAGGTGGCCAAATTCTGCGAAGTCCAAGCCATTGGCTGGTAGACTTCTGCACAAATAGCCGAAGGTGGCTAAAGCAAAACAGCATTTGAGCCATGAGCTTCGAATGTCTGTTCATATAAGTCCAAAGTGACAAATTTCTTAAGACACTAAAGTGTCCTGAAAGTTATCTCAATTGATTTCTTTCGTTAAACAAAGGTACCAAGTTACCATTCTTCTGATTACAAAAAGTCGAAGGCATTTCATAAGATTTCAAAAGATCTTTAAATGACAGAGGGGCTCCGAACCCCCAAAAAATTGTACTCCGAAGTTTTTTCTTTGCGCATAACCATCTTTGAATACAGTTCGAAGTTGCTTATACCAAAAGAGGGGCTAGTAAATATGGAGACAATTTTAAATCGGCATTCATTATTGAAATAAATGTATTTACAGATTACATTATGAAAAATTGGTATCTATACCAAGAAGGAATCGGAGACCTCTTCGGTCCCGAGAGCTAGGGGTGGAATGACTAGTTCCAACATCGGAAGTTCTAAGAACTTTACGTTTAACTCTCTTCCTCCCCTTCGAAGCTCTAAAATCCTTCTGCTCTTGTTGAAGCTCGGCCCAAGTTCGAAGCCGCTCGGGGCTTCTGTCCCAGCTTCTAAGATCTTCAGATCTTTTATTTTGGGCTTCACCTTCGTCTTCGGACCAATTAGTGTCTTCAGAAGACGAGGTGTTTGCGTCAATCTCTTTATCTTCCTCTTTAATATAAGACAATACGTCTTTGATTACTTCGGGCGCAATAACGCCGGAGTCATCTCGAGGAATAAGAAATCGAGGACGCTTATAACTCTTTAGATGTTCGAAGGTGTTCCACAATGAGAGAACTTCGCTGTTAAGCTCTAACACTTCGATATCTTCCATAAGAGGCAAAGCCTAAAAATATGACAAACAAGACTTTCATTGATAAATGTTTACAAGCATAAAGCTTTACATGGTTAGAAATCCTAAAATATTCCTAAACCTGCGGGTTCGGAGGAGGCTGACTGCTCGAAGCTTGGCTCCGAACTTGCTTCTGACGTTGGCCTTCGTCAATCCAAGCCTTGATCGCAGAACGACCTTCGGCTCTCCATGAAGTTTGAAAGGCTCGCCAGGCGGCAGTCACGCCTTCGGAAGGATTCAAAAGTCTTGCGTCGTCGAAGGTGATGGAGCCCTCTGCGCTCGGAGTCATTGGTTCGGCCC
>JAAALK010000285.1:36594365-36708188 GCA_019279435.1 Zizania palustris | reverse complement strand
ACCGACTTCTCAAACCTTCCGAAGATGTAGCTGCTGCTTGGCGAGCCTTCCAAACTTCGTGGAGAGCCGAAGGTCGTTCTGCGATCAAGGCTTGGATTGATGAAGGCCCAACGCCAGAAGCAAGTTCGGAGCCAAGCTTCGAGCAGTCAACCTCCTTCGAACCCGCAGGTTTAGGAATATTTTAGGATTTCTAACCATGTAAAGCTTTATGCTTGTAAACATTTATCAATGAAAGTCTTGTTGTCATATTTTTAGGCTTTGCCTCTTATGGAAGATATCGAAGTGTTAGAGCTTAACAGCGAAGTTCGCTCATTGTGGAACACCTTCGAACTTCTAAAGAGTTATAAGCGTCCTCGATTTCTTATTCCTCGAGATGACTCCGGTGTTATTGCGCCCGAAGTAATCAAATACGTATTGTCTTATATTAAAGAGGAAGATAAAGAGATTGACGCAAACACCTCGTCTTCTGAAGACACTAATTGGTCCGAAGACGAAGGTGAAGCCCAAAATAAAAGATCTGAAGATCTTAGAAGCTGGGAAAGAAGCCCCGAGCGGCTTCGAACGTGGGCCGAGCTTCAACAAGAGCAGAAGGATTTTAGAGCTTCGAAGGGGAGGAAGAGAGTTAAACGTAAAGTTCTTAGAACATCCGATGTTGGAAACTAGTCGTTCCACCCCTAGCTCTCGGGACCGAAGAGGTCTTCGATTCCTTCTTGGTATAGATACCAATTTTTCACAATGTAATCTGTAAAATACATTTATTTCAATAATGAATGCCGATTTAAAATTGTCTCCATATTTACTAGCCCCTCTTTGGGTATAAGCAACTTCGAACTGTATTCAAAGATGGTTATGCGCAAAGAAAAAACTTCGGAGTACAATTTTTTGGGGGTTCGGAGCCCCTCTGTCATTTAAAGATCTTTTGAAATCTTATGAAATGCCTTCGACTTTTTGTAGTCAGAAGAATGGTAACTTGGTACCTTTGTTTAACGAAAGAAATCAATTGAGATAACTTTCAGGACACTTTAGTGTCTTAAGAAATTTGTCACTTTGGACTTATATGAACAGACATTCGAAGCTCATGGCTCAAATGTTGTTTTGCTTTAGCCACCTTCGGCTATTTGTGCAGAAGTCTACCAGCCAATGGCTTGGACTTCGCAGAATTTGGCCACCTTCGGCTCTTTTTACGGATGTCTACCAGCCAATGGCTTGGACTCCGTATAATTGTAGCCACCTTCGGCTATTTTTGCAGAAGTCTACCAGCCAATGGCTTGGACTTCGCAGAATTTGGCCACCTTCGGCTCTTTTTACGGATGTCTGCAAGCTGCAGCTTGGACTCCGCAGATTTTGGCCACCTTCGGCTCTTTTTACGGAAGTCTACCAGCCAATGGCTTGGACTCCGTAGAATGTGGTATTGGCTCTTTTACGGATGCCTACAAGCCGTGGCCTGGGCTCCGGATGGATTTCAGCCACCACACCGGAGGCTTCGACTTTATGGGTACGAAGTCCGGAAATACAGCCCAGCTTAATGACACTTCCCTCTCGGTCGACCCCACGGTTCCAGCGCGTCCGCTCGGGAAGATGGGAGTTTATGAGGGGAAGGCAACTATCAGGGTGTATGCTTTATTAATTTAGAGGTGATTACAAGCGAATTACAAGGAGCCCTTATGCGAAGTATCGCTTTAGGTGCTCCGCATGCCAAGTATGTGCTAACTCTTCACCTTCTAAATTAGCTAATTTAAATGAACCAGGGCGCCCTGAGCGGACAATTAGATATGGACCTTCCCATTTATTGCCTAACTTCCCTGGTGCTATAATGCTTCGTAGAACAAGATGACCCGGCCTTAACTCGCTGAGCTTAACCTTTGGGTCATACCAAGTCTTCGTCTGCTGATGATACCTTGATAAATTAGCTACAGCCCGAAGTCTTGTTTCTTCTGACAAATCTAACGAAGCTTGTCTTTCTTCTTCGATGTCCGGTTCGGTGCTGCGAAATGACCCCCCTTTGAGCTCCGTTGGAGTCATAGCTTCATCTCCGAATAGTAGTCTGAACGGAGTAAAACCTGTGGACCTTGTTTGCGTAGTCCGAATGGACCACAGAATCTTTGGAAGCTCTTCAGTCCACAGTCCCTTTGATAATCCTACTATTCTTTCGATTTAGCCCTGATAAAATATTTCCATTGGCTCGCTCTACGGCTCCATTCGACTGAGGATGTCTCACTGCAGCAAAACATAGTTGAATGCCTAGGTCTTCGCAAAACTTCCTGAAGGGTTCTGCGTCGAACTGTGTTCCATTATCAACTGTGAGATATCTAGGCACTCCGAACCGGCAAATAATGTTCTTCCAGAAGAATTTCTGTACATTGTTCGAAGTGATAGCTGTTAAGGGCTCTGCTTCTACCCACTTAGAAAAATATTCAATAGCTACCACTGCGAACTTCAGATTTCCCTTTGCTAACGGAAAGGGACCAATTAGATCCATACCCCATCTGGCCATAGGCCATACCGGAGCAATGACTTGAAGAGCTGTTGATGGGCGATGACTCCGTCGACCCATCCACTGGCATCCTTGACAAGTGCGGACCAAGCTCTCCTGCATCAGCTGTTATTGTTGGCCAATAAAGCCCCTGGCGAAGTGTTTTTCCTGCCAGAGCTCTAGGGGCTAAATGGCTTCCACAAAGGCCTTCGTGAATTTCTCAAAGAATTTCTTGGCCTTCGGCTTGAGATATACATCGGAGTAGAGGGGAACATACTCCGGCCTTGTATAATATACCGTTGATTAACTGATAGTTTCTTGCTCTGAGCTTTAATCTTGACAATTGGGGCTCTTCGGGCAAATTTGTTCCTCCTTGCAAGAGTTCTATGATCGAATCTTACCAATCTGCACTAGGAATGCAAAGAATCTCCGCAGAGGCAATTTGTGGCACCGAAGGTACATTGAGCTCCTCATAGAAAGCTTCATCAGGCACATCCACAGCTCCGGCTGCAGCCTTCGCTAAAATGTCCGCTTGCACGTTTTCAGCTCTTGGTATACTCCGAATGGAAATACCCTTGAAGTGTGCTTCGATCTTGCGGATTTCTTCTAAATACTTTGCAAGCTGTGGATGTCGGACTTGAAAACTTTTGTCTACGTGCCCTGCTACTATCTGAGAATCTGTTTTTATAATTATCCTTGTAGCCCCTAGAGCACGTGCTTTCCGGAGTCCCAATAAAATCCCTTCGTACTCTGCTATATTATTGGTAGACTTAAAGTTGAGTCTTGCGGAGTACATTGCTCTTTGCCCTGACGGTGAAATCAATACTGCCCCAATGCCTGCTCCGCATGCTTGGAAAGCCCCATCGGAGTAAATAATCCAAACTCCGTCATCTGATTTCTCTGGAGTCAACTTCGCAGGTGGAGTCCACTCTGCTACGAAGTCTGCTAGGACTTGAGATTTGATAGCTGTCCTTGCCAGGAAAGATATGCCGAAGGGTGCTAGCTCTACTGCCCACTTTCCAATCCTTCCAGTGGAATCTTTGCTTCGGAGCATATCTGGGGTCGACCGAGAGGGAAGTGTCATTAAGCTGGGCTGTATTTCCGGACTTCGTACCCATAAAGTCGAAGCCTCCGGTGTGGTGGCTGAAATCCATCCGGAGCCCAGGCCACGGACTTGTAGGCATCCGTAAAAGAGCCAATACCACATTCTACGGAGTCCAAGCCATTGGCTGGTAGACTTCCGTAAAAAGAGCCGAAGGTGGCCAAAATCTGCGGAGTCCAAGCTGCAGCTTGCAGACATCCGTAAAAAGAGCCGAAGGTGGCCAAATTCTGCGAAGTCCAAGCCATTGGCTGGTAGACTTCTGCAAAAATAGCCGAAGGTGGCTACAATTATACGGAGTCCAAGCCATTGGCTGGTAGACTTCTGCACAAATAGCCGAAGGTGGCTAAAGCAAAACAACATTTGAGCCATGATGAGGACATCACTTCACATGATACACACATGGAGCCTCCACCTACAATTCAGTTACTAGGACGAATCACACGCGTCCGTGCCCGTCGCTTGAAACATGAGGTTAATTCTTTCCTTAGCAACTTTGATTATATTTTTTTGAACAGGATGCTACTGAATACTAGTGATATTTTTTGCTTAGGAACATGGGAGATGTAATAGAAGAGTTGGACTTGAAGACGGAGCCGCACGGATGTTTGAAGTCAAGATTTCGCTGGTTCGGACTACATCGACCACCCTGCACCAAAATGGCCATAACTTCCTCATACGAAGTCCGATTGGCGCATTCTTTGACTTTTTGGAAAGCTGAGGAGAAGACGGATCGTTTGCCGTTGGTTTCACATCGTTTGGAGTCTCGAGTCGTTCTGTGTGACCGAAACCGTCCTGCGTGACAAAACTGGACCGTGTTGGCCCATAGTGCATGTCTGTTCGTCTTCTAGCCCACAGCCCATGTCTGTTCGCCTTCCACAGGCCGCCGCCCTATATATTCTCACGCCAGCCACTTCTAGGGTTAGGTTTTGCTTTGTTGCATCTACACTGTTGTGTTTAGATCCCGCCTCTTGCGCCGGACCGATTGGCTGCCGCATTGGCGTTTGTGAAACCTCAACTTATCTTCGTTTGTCTGTGATTTGGCATTCGATTTGTATCCTTCCTGTTCTTGCTTGTGTTCTTGGGTTCGCTTGCAGGAATTAGCCTTCGTGGCGAGGTCAATCGCGTCCTGCGTGGTTGATAACCAACGGAGACAGTGGTGTAACGATTGCAAGGTTTGATCCGCCGGACCGGAGCCTTGGATCGCCAACGTCGAGATTCTCCACCAACCCAAGTTTATCCCTTACCTAGCGGAAGATCGGGACCACTCCCCCATCAGCTGGTATCAGAGCTCAGACTCCCCGTTAGGTAATCTCGATCTACTGTTGTTTTTACCCAGAGTCCAGAAAACCGCACCAAAAAAATTTCCCACCAAGAACCCCTTTGTGCCTGCGATTTTAATTTCAGTTTTAACTTTGTTGAGTTCGTGTTCTTGGTCGAGTCTTGTTGCTGGTTTAGTCATCCCTCTGTGTCGTTTGAGTAGTAGTTGTTCTTGTGTCTCAGAAAAAATTCCCCACCGAAAAACCCCCCCTTCCGCAACCTTTCTTTGTTTTCCACATCCAGTCTTTTTGACCCCTCTTCAGTAAAACAGGCATAACTTTTCGCTCGTTTGGCAGAAAACTCTGAAATTTTTTGAGCGTGTTCCAGACTCAATTTGGAGGGTCCCCTAACCGACTAATAGTCGGTTAGCCCTCACCAAAATCGCCAAAAAAATCGGGAAGATAGAGAAAAAAATTGGACAAAGTTTTTGCTCGCCGGACAGCAAACTTGTTTGAATTTTGTGAGCCACATCCCACCTCAGTTGCAGGTGCCAATTTTTGTGGTTACTCCTCTGGTCATCCTTGTTTCAAAAAAAAATAGAGTGAAAAAAAAAGGAGAAAAAAAAATATATAAAAAAAAAGAGAAGCGGGCTGTTAGTTGCTTGTCCGAACTCTTGTCCGAACTCTTGTCCGAACTCCTGTCCGAACTCTTGTCCAATCTGAGGCAGTCTTTGGCTGTTTGCTGCTTGTCCGATCTCTTGTCTGAACTTTTGTCCGAACTCTTGTCCGATCCGAACAGCAGCAGAAAAAAAATAAAAAAATAAAAATTTGCACATACCCTTGTCCGATCACTTGTCCGATCTCTTGTCCGATCCCTTGTCCGATCTATAGAGAGCTGATTTTGACCTGTTTTTGCTTCCTTTTTGATTTTTGGGCACATAGTTTCCCTCTATTACTTGAACTTTCACTTTGGGAGCACTACGGTCAGCAACTTTGACGAGTACTAGGGAATACTTATTGAACTTGGTTTAACTGTTATTATTATCGCTAATCCTTGCTACTCACTTTGCCTTCCAAGCTACACCTTTCTCTTGGTCAGGACAGGATCATTTCTTGCAATTGTACACCACCCTCCACTTGGTTCATCACCTGTAGGCCGGTGACCTCACTGCGGCGTGGTAAGAACACTTGCAAGCGTGGGTAAGGTGCTTGACGGATTGCTTCCACCCCACACCCACCACCCCACCTAGCTGTTTACATAAGGATTATTCTTTGTGTTTTGTCTTTTCACTAACATGGCAGCACTTATTGTACAACGTGACTTGAGCACTCACATGGACCAGGACGACCAGGCACAACGGAACAATATATTTCAGACCATCTTCCTCGTCAATAACCGTCGTGCGCGTGTCATCATCGACAGCGGTAGTTGCAACAATTTGGTGAGCCTCGACGTGGTAACTAAGCTTCAACTTCCCACACGTGCACATCCACACCCTTACCATGTGCAATGGCTCAACGACAGCGGTAAGGTCAAGGTAACACAAACTGTTCACATCGAATTTTCCATTGGTACATACTTTGGAAGTGCTGATTTTGATGTAGTACCAATGCAAGCATGTTCTCTATTACTTGGTAGACCTTGGGTATATGATATTGATGCTACACACCTATGGTAGGAGCAATAAGTACACATTTTTGTATAAAGGAAAGAAAGTTACATTGCTTCCTATGACTCCTGCTGAAATTGTGAAATTTGAACAAGAAAAACGTGCTAGGGACGCACAAAAGAGCAAACAACTTTCTGAAAATCAGCAAGCAGCTGAGACACTTTTGGGGCAACAAAAAGATAAAGTTGTTTTTCCTTCTTCATCACAAGCTATTAATCTGAAAGGACGTGTCATGCATGCAACTAAAACTAACCTTGCAGTACGTAGCTCTCTTGGTCTTGCAGGTTTCTACCGGCGTTTAGTGAGAGATTTCAGCACCATAACCGGTCCTTTACCTGAGTTGACCAAGAAGGGAGTTACTTCTACTTGGGAGTCAGCACAAGAACAAGCTCTTGCCACACTCAAGGATCGCATTACACACGCACCTCTACTTCAGCTACCCGATTTTAGTAAGCCTTTTGAGTTAGAATGTGATGCTAGTGATTTTGGCAAAGGAGATGTGCTGCTACAAGGAGGTCAACCCGTGACCTATTCTAGTGAGAAATTGCATGGTCCACAATTGAATTATTTTACCTATGATAAGGAATTATATGCCTTAGTGCGTGTGCTTGAAACTTGGCAACATTCTGATCATGAAGCACTAAAATACTTGAGAGGACAAGCTAAACTGAACCATAGACATGTTAAATGGGTTGAATTTATTGAATCTTTCCCATACATTGAGAAATACAAGAATGACAAAGAAAATGTGGTTGCTGATGCTTTGTCTCGTAGGATTGTTCTTTTATCTCAACTTGATATTAATGTTCCAGATTTGGAAAGTTTGAAAGATTTGTATGTTGTAGATAAAGAAGTTGCTTGAACCATTCACTAAATGTAATGATGGTAAAGGTTGGAAAAGTTTTCATGTTTATGACGGCTTTTTGTTCCATGCTAACAAGCTATGTGTTCCAGATTCGTCCGTACATTTGCTGTTGTTGCAGGAATCACATGGCGGTGGATTAATGGAACATTTTGGGAGAGAAAAGACTTTGGCCCTGCTGTCCAATAATTTTTATTGGCTAAAGATACGGAGAGATGTTGAACGATTTGTGCAACGTTATGCCACATACCATAAAGCTAAGTCCAAACTTAATCCATATGGTTTGTATACTCCACTTCCTGTTTCTAGTGCACCTTGGGAAGATATTAGCATGGACTTTATTGTGGGGTTGCCTAGAACAAAGAGGGGGAGAGATTCCATATTTGTAAGAGTGGATAGGTTTTCTAAAATGGCACACTTTATTCCCTGTCACAAGACCAACGATGCTTCACATATTGCTGATTTATTTTTCAGGGAAATTGTGAGATTGCACGGGATGCCTAGAACCATTATTTCAGATCATGATGTGAAGTTTATGAGTTACTTTTGGAAGACAATGTGGGCCAAGCTTGGCACAAAATTGCTGTTTTCAACAACTTGTCACCCGCAAACTGATGGTCAAACAGAGGTGGTAAACCGTACACTCTCCATGTTGCTGCGAACAATGATTAAGAAGAACTTGAAGGAATGGGAGGACTGTCTTCCACATGTTGAGTCTGCATACAATAGAGCTGTCCACTCAACAATACAATTGTGCCCGTCTGAAGTGGTGTATGGTTTTAAGCCAATCACACTACTTGATTTGCTGCCACTTCCTTTTCAAGAGAGAGCAAACATAGAGGCAACTAAGCGTGCAGAGTTTGTGAAAGCTATGCATCTGAAGACCAAGGAAGTTATAGAAAAGAAGGCACACTTTTTTGCTCAAAAGACAAATAAAGGAAGAAAGAAGATGTTTTTCAAACCAGGAGATCTTGTTTGGTTGTACTTGCGCAAGGATCGTTTTCCTGATTTGAGAAAGTTTAAATTGATGCCCCGTGGTGATGATTTAAAACCCTATTTGGGAGCTGACGATGAGCTTGAGTCGAGGACGACTCCAATTCAAGAAGGGGAGGATGATGAGGACATCACTTCACATGATACACACATGGAGCCTCCACCTACAATTCAGTTACTAGGACGAATCACACGCGTCCGTGCCCGTCGCTTGAAACATGAGGTTAATTCTTTCCTTAGCAACTTTGATTATATTTGTTTGAACAGGATGCTACTGAATACTAGTGATATTTTTTGCTTAGGAACATGGGAGATGTAATAGAAGAGTTGGACTTGAAGACGGAGCCGCACGGATGTTTGAAGTCAAGATTTCGCTGGTTCGGACTACATCGACCACCCTGCACCAAAATGGCCATAACTTCCTCATACGAAGTCCGAATTGGCGCATTCTTTGACTTTTTGGAAAGCTGAGGAGAAGACGGATCGTTTGCCATTGGTTTCACATCGTTTGGAGTCTCGAGTCGTTCTGTGTGACCGAAACCGTCCTGCGTGACAAAACTGGACCGTGTTGGCCCATAGTGCATGTCTGTTCGTCTTCTAGCCCACAGCCCATGTCTGTTCGCCTTCCACAGGCCGCCGCCCTATATATTCTCACGCCAGCCACTTCTAGGGTTAGGTTTTGCTTTGTTGCATCTACACTGTTGTGTTTAGATCCCGCCTCTTGCGCCGGACCGATTGGCTGCCGCATTGGCGTTTGTGAAACCTCAACTTATCTTCGTTTGTCTGTGATTTGGCATTCGATTTGTATCCTTCCTGTTCTTGCTTGTGTTCTTGGGTTCGCTTGCAGGAATTAGCCTTCGTGGCGAGGTCAATCGCGTCCTGCGTGGTTGATAACCAACGGAGACAGTGGTGTAACGATTGCAAGGTTTTGATCCGCCGGACCGGAGCCTTGGATCGCCAACGTCGAGATTCTCCACCAACCCAAGTTTATCCCTTACCTAGCGGAAGATCGGGACCACTCCCCCATCAAGCCATGAGCTTCGAATGTCTGTTCATATAAGTCCAAAGTGACAAATTTCTTAAGACACTAAAGTGTCCTGAAAGTTATCTCAATTGATTTCTTTCGTTAAACAAAGGTACCAAGTTACCATTCTTCTGACTACAAAAAGTCGAAGGCATTTCATAAGATTTCAAAAGATCTTTAAATGACAGAGGGGCTCCGAACCCCCAAAAAATTGTACTCCGAAGTTTTTTCTTTGCGCATAACCATCTTTGAATACAGTTCGAAGTTGCTTATACCCAAAGAGGGGCTAGTAAATATGGAGACAATTTTAAATCGGCATTCATTATTGAAATAAATGTATTTACAGATTACATTGTGAAAAATTGGTATCTATACCAAGAAGGAATCGAAGACCTCTTCGGTCCCGAGAGCTAGGGGTGGAACGACTAGTTCCAACATCGGATGTTCTAAGAACTTTACGTTTAACTCTCTTCCTCCCCTTCGAAGCTCTAAAATCCTTCTGCTCTTGTTGAAGCTCGGCCCACGTTCGAAGCCGCTCGGGGCTTCTTTCCCAGCTTCTAAGATCTTCAGATCTTTTATTTTGGGCTTCACCTTCGTCTTCGGACCAATTAGTGTCTTCAGAAGACGAGGTGTTTGCGTCAATCTCTTTATCTTCCTCTTTAATATAAGACAATACGTCTTTGATTACTTCGGGCGCAATAACGCCGGAGTCATCTCGAGGAATAAGAAATCGAGGACGCTTATAACTCTTTAGAAGTTCGAAGGTGTTCCACAATGAGCGAACTTCGCTGTTAAGCTCTAACACTTCGATATCTTCCATAAGAGGCAAAGCCTAAAAATATGACAAACAAGACTTTCATTGATAAATGTTTACAAGCATAAAGCTTTACATGGTTAGAAATCCTAAAATATTCCTAAACCTGCGGGTTCGAAGGAGGTTGACTGCTCGAAGCTTGACTCCGAACTTGCTTCTGGCGTTGGCCTTCATCAATCCAAGCCTTGATCGCAGAACGACCTTCGGCTCTCCACGAAGTTTGGAAGGCTCGCCAAGCAGCAGCTACACCTTCGGAAGGTTTGAGAAGTCGGTTCGTCGTCGAAGGTGATTGGACCTCTTCCTGCGTCCGGAGTTATTGATCGGCCCAAATCCTCGTAATAGCGAAGTAGACCAACAGCAGACACCTGTCCGGAGAGTTCTCCGTATCTAATGCCCGTCGTCTTCATCTGCTTCACCACCCCTTGGATCCTTTTCAACCGGCGCAGAAGGCTGATGTTATCATCAGAAGGGAGAGTTCCGGTAGTACCGAAGTACTCCAGGACATCTAACAACTGATTCATAACCTCCGCAGCCACCTTCTCAGACTTCAACTTATCTTCGTTCAGCGCATCCTTCGTCGAAGTAACTTCGTCCAAAACCCCAGAAAGCCTAGCATTCTCAGTGGTCAAAGTGTTTTTCTGGGTCAATAGTTGGCTAGCTTCCTCTTCGAGTCGGACGAGCCTAGATCCTGCAGTAGCATACTCCGCCCGCAGTTTTTCAACCTCTGCTCGAAGCACAATCCTCTCCGCTTCGAGCTCTTTCTTTGCAGCTTCCAAGCTTTGCCTGGCCCTTCGCTCTGTTGATATTATATTGTCCATTTGAGTCACTCGACTTTCAGAGATGTTAAAATTCCTTTGAAGAGTGCTATTTTCTTCCCGAAGCCGAGCGATTTCTTCGTCATTGCATAGACTTGCAGCTCGGGCCAAGACAGTTTGCTGTCAAAATAAAAACTAAAGTAAATATTTATTTGAAGATAAATTCTATAATATTTCGCAGTTACTTCGTACCTGGTAGGCTGTACGTTCAATAACGGCATTAAGCTCCGTCCTGTCAGCCTTGCTCAGGATGGCCACTAATTTGGTCTCCCCTATGTCACGACTAGCTCGATCCAAAGGTTCGAGCAAAGTCCGAAGACCAGTTGTTTGCCCTAAGAAAGGAGCCAGCAAGGGGAGCATGCTTATTGCCTCTTGGTCATCTTCGTTCAACGAAGGACCGGAACTTTGGCCTATGGTCTTCGGAGCCACTGGAGTTTGAGCCTCCCTGGAAGATTGGCTCTCGTCTGTTGAATCAAACGGAGTTGATTCGGAGCTTATAGCAGGCAGGGGCTCTATTTGTCTTTTGCCTCTTCCAGGTCCCTTTTGAGTAACTCTCAGGGCTGGCTCCGAAGTCGTCGAAGGCCCAGGAATTATTTCCTCCTGACGGACTTCTTCCATAGGAGTGGGCTCTGTAAAATAATGAAAAGTATTATACATAGTATAAATACTCAAATAAATACAAAAAGTTATTCGAAGTCTACCTTCGGCATTTTGCGGAGGAGTCATCGTCGGACTGTTTGGTGGATCGAAGGCTAATTCTTCATCCGAATCAGCCGTTAAATCTTGGACTGCAGGAGCATCGTCCTGGGCAGTCCTCGTTGCTTCTTCAGGAATCGAAGCCATAGTGACTTCGACCCCACCTTCATTCACAGGAACTCCGTCCTGAGTTACATCTTCTTGAACTACCGAAGTCCTTGGTTGATCAACATTTTCTCCGGACTCCGGTACGTTCGCAGGTACTTCGGCTTGTGCGGCCCTTTGAGTTTCATTCTCTTCCATCAGGTGCACAAGTAACCTCCCCGTTTCTTCTTGGGATTCGGAAACCGAAGCTCTTGAGCTCGAAGGTACAGGATCTAAAGGTGCGAGGTTCTTCGGCTTCCGAGCCACCCTTTTCACCGGAGTTTTTGCTGAACTTGAAGTTCCAGCTTCGGCTTTCCTTTTCTGAGGCCCTTTCTCCAAAGGCGCCCAATCCATCAGAGGGGGAGGAGTGAGTTTCAGCATTCCCCATACTCTGTTAAATCTCTCCCAACTCCCAACCAGTTTAATTCGCCACTCTTTCTCAGTCGGAGTTGGAGCACCCAAGATCTTTTCCGAAGCCCTTATAATCTGTTCTGAAGTAACAGGGGCTGAAGAAATTGCAAAATAAATAATTCAAGTCAGTTTTTTCTTCGAAGTAAATATGTTTAATGCATGTTGGTTTCGAAGTTACCTGTAGGACTTGAAGTCAAGTTGATTTTGCGAAGACCGCCTTCGGAGTCATCTTCGAAGATGATAGGCCAGTTGGCCATCAGTGGAGGAATTTGAAGACCGATGAATTCTTCAGCCAAGTCTCGCATACTGAGCCTTCGGCTAACTTTTTCAAGCAGGTTCAGACGGGCTTCGAATTGGCCTTCGTCGGGACGCACCAAAGCTTCCTTTCGGAATTGGATTTCTTTAAGGGGTCCGGCCAGAGGATTGCTTGCCCCAACTTCGGCATAGAACCATTTCAGAATCCAATCGGTGTACCATCTGGCGTTGATAGCTTTAGCAGGAAAGCGAAGGGCATACTCATCCCGAAGTCTAAAGTTGATACTGCCAAAAGATATTACTACTTTTTCACCTCCGGGAGTTACGAAGGTTTTCGGCTGGCAGGTTGCTCTATGTAATGCAGCGAAGATTTCAGCCCTTCCTTCACATCCTTCGGCTCTTAAGGCCCACTCAAAGATAGCTAATCTAGCTACCGCATTCGGAGATAGTTGGGGGAGGGTTACATGGAATAGGTCGAGTACCTCCGCCAAAAAGTCCACTGCAGGGAGACCCAAGCCTGCTTCGAAAAAGGCTTCGAACACTACTACTTCTCCGGGTCTTGGCACTGGAATTACTTCTTTCCCCGGTTTCCGAATCATAACTCCCGCGCCAATATTTCCTCCTACTGCGATTGTCAAGGACTCTCTTTTGCAGGTCGAAGGCCCTAATTCAAAGGACTGATCCAAATATTTGGTCGATGGAGGGCACAGACCTTGGTCATCGGCGATTTGGGGATTTCTCCCCCCTGCCGCCATGGATGTCGCCGCCTGCGTCGATGGTGCCGCCGCCAATGTTGCCGCTGCTGCCGCTGCGGCTGCCTGTTGCCGAGCCAAAGCCGAAGGAGGCACAGATCCCTTGGTCTTCACCATTACGATCACTGGATTGTTCGGAGGAAATGAAGGTTAGGGCTCAAGAACTCAAGAGCTAGGGCTCAAGAACTCAAGGGGCTCAAAAAGTTTTTGACTGTGAGAAAGCGGTGAAAAGGTAATCGGGTAAGTTTTAGGCCCTCTATTTATAGCATAAATGTTCCGTTTGTTACCGTTTTGTTTTTGCCCTTTCGCATTCTCGCCCGTTATTTTCCTCCGAAAATAATGCATCATATAACTTCCGTTAGAAGAAATAGGCTAACGGCTATTTCTTCTAAGTCTGGAAAGTCTTCAATCTTTCTAAAGATACTTCTAAGTTACTTCGAATGTAACTTCTTCGAATGCCAATTCGAAGCATATATCTCCATTTAATTCGGAGATGATATAAATCTGTTAACCCCTACGCATGATTACTTTTCTTGCGTATACTGCTCTCCTAAACGTTACAGGTCAACAGAGAAGCGTATTCGAGGGGCTACTGTTGGGGGAAAATATCTCATCTTCGGGGTTATTGCCGAAGCAGCATTAAGACAGCCAACCAGTTCGAAGATTAATTGGTATCTATACCAAGAAGGAATCAGAGACCTCTTCGGTCCCGAGAGCTAGGGGTGGAACGACTAGTTCCAACATCGGAAGTTCTAAGAACTTTACGTTTAACTCTCTTCCTCCCCTTCGAAGCTCTAAAATCCTTCTGCTCTTGTTGAAGCTCGGCCCAAGTTCGAAGCCGCTCGGGGCTTCTTTCCCAGCTTCTAAGATCTTCAGATCTTTTATTTTGGGCTTCACCTTCGTCTTTGGACCAATTAGTGTCTTCAGAAGACGAGGTGTTTGCCGAAGCAGCATTAAGACAGCCAACCAGTTCGAAGATTGTCCGAAGATCATCTTCGAAGATGCTCAGAACCCCATTCGAAGCCCGAAGACAGGCACTGGTTCGAAGTATGTCTTCGAACTAAAGCCCTTCAAGATCTTTTCTGCTAGCTAAGATGGAATACTTATCTTCTATCCTATTAGATTAGTCTTTTACCATTTTAGCCCTATTAAGGAAACCGAATAGTTTCCTTAATGTCGGTTGTAATAGAGGGGTAAATAGGTCTTTTCCTTAATGTTTAGGCCTATAAATACCCCCCATTTCACCCTGTAAGAGGGACCGAATACAAGTGATTCAATACACACTTTCGAACTATTCTAAGCTATTATCCTTTCGGAGGCTTAGAACAGTTTGCTTCACAAACACTTCGTTTGTTAGTTTCTTTTCTACAGAAACCTGTTAGCGTAATCTTTTACGTTGAAATGCTTTCAAGTTGAAATGCTTTTGATGCGATGCGCTTTTGATGCTTTGATGCGATGCGCTTTTAATGCTTTTGCTTTGCCTTGCTGATGGGAGAATAGGATTGGCCCGATCTTTCGGTGAGTTGATAGAGAGATAAGGTAACTTCGATTGGTGGGAGACGACGTTGACGACCCGACTACAACCGTACGAGACGTTTGTGTTGCGCCTTAGCGATCGATACACCAACTCCAAGGGTTGTTGATCTTATCGGTGATCAACCTTGTTCCTGCAAGCAATCGAAGAACGAGCAAGAACAAGATAAAGGAGCAACTAGTATTGCTGGATATGAAAGACGCACAAAGGGTAGTTGGGGTTCTGAAACGTGAAACCGGCGATCTAACCGATCACGGGTTTACACGGACAAGTAGCATTGGCTAAACTTTTATCTAATCAAAACCCCCTTTACAACTGAAGTCTCTAGGGTTATTTATAGCCCTAGGGACGTTCCCAATGTTTGGAAAACTTATTACATATGGAAAGGACTAATTATTTCCAAAACAGATTGACTACAAAATGGAAATTCCATGCTTAATTGGTTCGGCCTAAAAAAGGAACACGCATTGATTTGGTGATTGCGATCTCCTCCGATGGAATCTGGATATGTGGCTGGATCCGTTGGAAAGAGGACGTATCAAGCTTTCCAAAAAGTCCAAGATCATCCAAATCGGAGTTTCCATTTAAACGTTATGTACATTTGAATTCGGTGCTATCCATGCAGTCCGAATCCGTGTCGAAATTGTGTAGAAGTTAATCTCCAATTTCTCTTGGCACATAAATAACGTCCCAAAATTGTATATTATGTTTTCATGGCCTTGACTTGGTCCCCAATCAACTTCCATGATGTTCCATGCTCTTGATGTGCTCTTAACGTGTCGCTTGATCCATGAAAGAATTTCTGTAATTGAAAACAAAGCCAACTCATTGTGTAGCATCCTTAGCTCAAATATATAAAATGTAAATCTAATATAGAATGAATGAACCTTGGGTTGTTTATTGTAAAGTATAAGCATGGTTATATCCGAGCTAGTGATGTCCTCATCACTTGCATAAGGTTTTTGTCCAAGCAGGGAGATCTATTACCAAGTGACATGTTTTGCTCTTTTGTGAGTTTTTATGGTCACTTGTGCGCGTAATTTGCTACCTCATCATGTCATTTCTTTGGGGTTGTCAATGCACTCATCAAGGGGGAGATTGAGAAACCAAGGGTGGTTTCGGTCTGAATGATGAATGATTGACAATGATGAGCGTCTGAGCGAGAGAGTGGTCGAGAGTATGTGGAGTGCATCGAGGGTTTCGATGTGGAGTGAAGGTGTGGCTGCCGAGGGTTTCAGCAGTCCGTCACGTTCTTGTTTTGGCTTGTCTTGTTCGTGCAGGGTAGAGATGCTGACCGACTATCGATGGCGGGTGATCGAGGGTCGAGCGGGGAGCTTGATACCGAGGATCAGGGAGGCCGGGCGAAGTTGGAGAAGATCTCAAGAGTGCACGAAGAGACGGAGCGAGACTTGGACGGACGGCTGACTGCGACGACGTGTCGACCGTGTTCGTGAGAGGGAGGCTAGGACAAGCATTCGCGTGGCTCGAGGGGATCGAGAGCGGAAGTGTCTTGCTGGCGCTCGGAGTCGCGAAGCGGTGACATGAGTCAAAGGGTCGAAAAGGCTTTGTCGGTTTTTGCTGAAAACCGTCGAAACATTTACCGTTTTTATTATTTCAATAAAATAGTGTCAAGATGTTACTTTAAATTTTTAGTGTCATTGTGCGTTCTTTTTAGAGTATTTTTGGAGGACATATATTCTGAAAATATTCTAAAGAGGTATTTTGTGTAATTTTCTACAGTAAATAGGGTATTTCTAGGTGTTAATTTTAGTTTTGTAATTTGAATATTCCTAGGGGGCTGTTTGTAAATGTGACCTTCTAGAATGGTGGGCAGTTGGGATAAATATCCCCTGCTGGCCGATCAGAGGTGGACGTCCAGAACATTTCATTTAGCCAGAACATTCGATCAAAATAGAAGCAAATTTGGTTTTGACTTGCACATGTGTTCATCCGAGTGAATTTGGGAGCACCAGCGCTGGATTGGGAACAGTGCGCAGCGTTTTGCCGGACATTGCTACAGCCGTGCCGATAATGATGCGCTAGAGCAACAGGTCTGCGCTCGAGGTAAATTTCTTTCTGAATGCGATTTTGAAATCCTGATATCTTGCAATTTTGCTACAGAACTCGATGTGGATGTCGATACACTTTTGTAGTGCATGTTTTGAATGTTCCATTTTCGACATTTGGATCAAGGTTCTGATAGCCTGTGTATTTCTTTTGCCCAATCCAAGTGATACATCTGAATTTGTTTTCTGGCTGAACTAATTTTCTTTGATTAGTGCTGAAACTCATTTTTAGGTTTTTGTTCAAACGTCTAGCCCATACATGTCTGTCTGTTCATGATTAGAGCTCAATAGATGATCATGTTTTCATTCCTTGGTTATGAGTTGAGTCTATTCTTTAGATATTTCTCATAACTTGATCTCTGAATTTTCTGATTATTCACTTATAATCTGGTTCAGACCTGATCTAAATTTTGGTTGTATGAGACATTTTGAATTGAGTTGTACATGGTCTAGAGGTGGAGCTGTTCCTGATGTTTGAACTATAGATTTCCTGAAGTAATTGTGTGTTTCTGATATGTTCTGATTACTGATGTTAATCATGTTGTTAACAATGATATGTGGTCAGATTACTCTTGATTGCAGCAATGATTTTCAAACATAAGAATCTATTTGTTATGTTCACTTAACATTTGCTGATCCTGAATGATATGGTTGTATCTTCAGATTTGAGTCCCAATCAAGCAAACTGGTTCTGAAATACTTTTTCATCTTGATTTCTGAATTTGAATAGAGATCACCTTGTTCTGAAATGAAACAAACTTTCAAGTCTGATTTGGCTTAAATCTGCTGTAGTTTCAAATCTGGTTGCTACATGGTTGCTGAATTAATGAATACTGCTTTTGTGCTGTAGTTACATTGGTTGAAACGATTAAGTGTTGTCTCATTTTGAGCAGTAAGTGCTGTAGATTCAAATCTGGTTTAAAAGCTAATTCCCTGATTTGTGTTTGATCTAGAAGTGCAGGAACTCTTGAGGTTCAGTTTCAAATTTTCTGAATTCAAAATTGAGTAGAGAACTTAGTGTATATCTGAACTTTTGATTAATGCTGAATGGTTGGAATGATAAGTGGTAGTGTATGTCAATTGATAGAGTAATCAATCTCAATGTGCCTGATATGATTCAGCAATTGAAGTTGAAAATTGTCATCAGGTTTCTGATTTTATTGGTCCATTGTTGAATATTATGTCCCAAGCATTGTGAATATATTTGTTTTAGTACTTTCGGTTCTGAATCAGTAGGTGTAATCCTTGTGGGTGGCTCAGTATCTCTGCTAGAGTTGATATGTTCTGTATTGCTTATTGTCGGACAAGGAATAGTGTTGACGTTTAGAGAAATATTCAGGAACTCTGGTTTTTGCTTGATCAGATGAATGATTTTTCAGGATTCTTAATGCATAACATATTCTGAAGTTGGTTTGCTGAGCGGAAGTGAAATAGAGATGAAATATTGCAATCTGAAACTAGAGGTGTCAATTACTTCTTGCTGAATTTTAGTTTACTGTTCACCGTCCGAAAATTTTCATAAGTGCTTGATTCTGATTTGTAATTGAGTAAAATTGTTCTGATTCAAATTGTTTCACTCGATTGGGTCTCTAGTGTGAATGTGCTGATAGTTTTGGCCTTTTTGAGAAGATCAATCTTTGTATTGTGTTGAATTGAAAATTGAAACAGGGTTTTTAGAGGTGCGTTGGGTGTTTTTATTAGGCCATCACATCGAAAGAAAGTGTCGAGGCGCCTATTCACCCCCTCTAGTCGCCATTCCGATCCCACAAGTGGTCCGAATTGACCACAAGATCTTTGGTAATTCTTCAGTCCATAAACCTTTGGCCAAACCAACGATCCTCTTGTTGAGGACGGAAAGGATGTTTCTGTTCGCCCATTCGACAACCCTGTTAGATTGTGGGTGCCTAACTACAGCGAAGCACAGCTATACGACAAGCTCGTCGTAGAATGCCTTGAAAGTACCCGCATCGAATTGAGTGTCATTGTCAAATGTGAGCTGCTTGGGCACCCCGAACCGGTAGACAATGTTCTACCAGAAGAACTTGTGGACACTCCTCGAAGTGATGGCGGTCAGTGGCTCGGCTTCGACCCATTTTGAGATGTATTCAATGGCGACGACGGCGAAGCGCAGGTTGCCCTTGGCTCTGGGAAATGGACCAACGAGATCCATTCCCTACCGAGCGAGGGGCTAGACAGGTGCGATGACTTGTAGGGGGTGGGGCGCTCATGGATTCGTCTTCCCATCCACTGGAACCCTTTGCAGGTGCGCACGACATCTTCGGCATCAGCGACAATAGTGGGCCAATAAATGCCTTGACACAGGGTCTTCCCTGCCAATGCCCGAGGGGCTAGGTGGCTACCACATAGACCTTCGTGGATATCTCAAAGCATCTGCTGCCCTTCGGAGCGGGAGATACACCGAAGCAGTGTGGAACAAATGACTGATTTGTACAGAACTCCATTGATGATCCTGTAATGCCGTGTTCAGTGCTGAAGCCTCGAAAGCTCAACACCTGGCTGGAGCTCTGCCTCACCCTTGAGCAGCTTCAGGATCGGATCCCGCCAATCATCCATGGTTGTATAGAGCACTGTGGCTAGCTCCGAGGACGTCGGGATTGTAGGACCGAAAGTAGCGACCAGAGGGGGGTGAATCGGCGCCTAAAAAATTCTTTCGAATCAATGGCCTGCTCCCAAAACCCAACGCATTTAAAAGAAAACTAAACAGCAAAGCGAGAACAAATTGACTAAGTCTGCATATTCGAAGTCTGCTGATTCAGAGGTTGCAGATTCGGAGTATGCAGATTCGAAGCCTGCAGATTCGAAGTATGCAGATTCGAAATATGCAGATTCGAAGTATGCAGATTCGAAGTATGCAGATTCGAAGCCTGCAGATTCGAAGTATGCAGATTCGAAGTATGCAGATTCGAAGCTTGCAGATTCGAAGTCTGCTGATTCGAAGTCTGCTGATTCGAAGTCTGCAGATTCGAAGCTTGCAGATTCGAAGTCTGCTGATTCGAAGCCTGCAGATTCGAAGCCTGCAGATTCGAAGTATGCAGATTCGAAGTATGCAGATTCGAAGTATGCAGATTCGAAGCTTGCAGATTCGAAGTCTGCTGATTCGAAGTCTGCTGATTCGAAGTCTGCAGATTCGAAGCTTGCAGATTCGAAGTCTGCTGATTCGAAGTCTGCTTCACAGAGTTGGACTTCACATAAGAAAAGGGACTTTGGCCTGCCAACTCGATCAAAAAGCAACACAGGAAAAGCAAGGCTAAAGTACTAGCATACTGTAGCCTACAGGAAAGTAGTACTACTTGCTACCAGCCACAAGAACTAGTACTCTTGTGAAGAACAAACAGAAGCCACAGAGAAGCTTCTGCTTAGGAATAAATTAGTTGTGTGCAAACCGAACCAACAGAACCTTAAATGAAGTGCTGCGCATGAGAATCAATAGGAATAAAAGCTTCCAAACAGTAAAGAGCCAAATGAATCTCAGGAAGAACAGGAGGTTGCCTGGCGGCGCACACAGGGAGAGAGAAAAAGCACGCAGGAACAAAATGACCCAAGGGATGATTGAAAAAGTGATTTCTAAAAGGGTAGTCCAAACCCTAGGGATTGGGGCCCTATTTATAGGCTGCCCAACACTAGGAATATTCTACCAGCCCCTTAGGGTTTTTACAGACGCAAGAATAAAGGAAAAGACTCTACTGCCCTTAGGAATTTTTACAGACACGACTGACTGACTGTGGGCCTAGAGATACAGATGACTTATCCGGAAGCTAAGTTTTCGTAGCGACTACGGCTTCTCTTCTAGACAGTCGGATACAAGATCGACGGTCGTCAGTTTTGCGCCGAAACTGACAAAGCCTCCACCGACTTTGCACCAGGTACCCGGATTGGGCCGGCCCGATTCCGCAGCTCTCTCAGCCCGGCAATCACTCACCGCCCGTGTACCTGAGTCAATTCTGGTCAACAGCCCAGTGGGTCTTCTACTGCTTCTGGCCCATGCACCGGATTGGGCCAGCCCGACTTCGCAGCCTCCTCTGCCCGACAGTCGCTCACTGCCCGTGTACCTGAGTCACACGCGGCCCATGAAACAGCAGATATCTTCTTCTTCTGTCCTCTTTGACTATCGTTGACAATGACTCATCACTTCTGGAGCCATGAGGCCCACGCTATTCAGCATGGCTCCTCAATCTCCCCCTTGATGAGTGCATTGTCAACACTCCTCTTCTTCAGCTCTTCAGCACCTGCGAACAAATGTGGAAACACGAAAACAAAACACAAGAAAAACAAAGAAGAAGAAAAATAGGGTAAAAGTTTAACCCTAATGACCAAAAGCCGAACAAAAGCAAGAAGCGGTCATTATGGTTAACCAAAACGTAAAAACTCAAAATGAGTGCGATTTCAGAACAACAAGGATATCAACAGAGTAAAAACTCCCCCTTAAACTCTGATCCCAAATTTTCTCCCCCTTGTTGACAAGTGAACTCATCAAGCACTCAATAGAGACACAGACTCCCCCTGAAATGCAACTCCCCCTCAAAATATGCAGTGAATTCAACTGGAGTGCATAAGGAGTGTAGAAAGCATGCTTCTCAAATATGATTGACTGCAATTACAATATCTAACAAGTATAGCAAAAGAGATACTGTCTAAGACACATGGCATGATCAGTGCAACAGATGATATCTAAAGAAAGTCATTAGCACGCATTTTTCAGTTTTTGCAAACAAAAAGCATCACCACATTTTCCAGTAAAACAAGCAAGGTAAAAACATGAGATGCAAAAGCTAACTGATATCTACCAAGATAAGCTTTGTTCAGAAACAAAGTGCTTCAACAAACTTGTTATCATTTCAATTTTCAAGCCTTTTTTTTCATTTTTGCCAGGGGTTATTTGCATGTCAAACCTTATGCTGACCGACCAAGTCAAGCCTAGGCCAGATCTGGACCATCAGAAGCTTAAGACATTGGTCTTGGCATACACTACACTATCTTAGTTCATACCAAAGTGCTATGGTATGCAGTCCAGAACAAATGTAATGCGACAAAGCAAACCCACCTGGATCTTTTCAAGTTATGCACAAAAAAAAGGCATGGAATTTTCATTGTTCTCGAATTTTCATCATTTTTATAGCACATTTCCATGTTTAAAGCATACAGATGTCCAAGTTGCATATTTGCATCTAAGTCAAAAACTAGCTACAAGGCATGTAACAGATAGCAAGAACATTCAGCCTACGCATGCTAGTTACCAGAAGCAATGGTGATCATTTTTTTAATTTTAAAGCATAAAAGCCATGCATATGACAGATATCAGCATATCATTTGAACTGAAGCAAAGCATGATCACCGACAAGTAATCAAAAGCATGTACCAGCTAGAATAAGTAAAGCAGTTCAATCATATAACAGAAGCAAGCTCAAAAGTGTGATATGTGAATATGCAAGATATGAACACACACAGAAAGACTCAAGAAAAGAGTAAAGAAGAAAGAAAACTGACGCAAAATATCCTAAAAAGGATACACAACACCCAAATCCCCTCGTAAACGCTCAAAGGTAGACTGATCTAGGGGTTTGGTGAAAATGTCAGCCAACTGATGATGGGTATCAACATGAACAAGGTCAATGATACCTTTCTCATATTGATCCCGCAGAAAGTGAAAGCGCACATCAATGTGTTTGGTTTTTGAATGAAGACATGGGTTTTTCCCTACACTAATGGCACTAGTGCTGTCGCAAAATAATGGAATCCTGGTAGGAAAGAACAACCCAAAATCTCGCAGAGTGGAAATCATCCAAACCAACTGTGAGCAGCAGCTAGCAGCAGCTACGTACTCAGCCTCAGTGGTCGAAAGAGCAACTCCAGATTGCTTTCGAGAAGACCAAGAGACAAGAGAAGAACCAAGAAACTAGCAAGTACCGAAAGTCGACTTGCGATCCAACCGGCATCCACCAAAGTCGGCATCCGAAAAGCCAGATAAATCAAGAGATGATGATGCTGAATAGTAAAGACCGAGATCGGGCGCATAAGTGAGATACCTGAAGATGCGCTTGACAGCCTGCCGATGAGACGCGCGAGGAGAAGACTGGAAACGCGCGCAAAGTCCCACGGTGAACTGTATGTCCGGTCTTGTCGCCATCAAGTACAGTAGCGAACCGATCATCCCTCGAAACTCCCTTTCATTGACCTTGACACCGCTCTCATCCTTGTCCAGACCCCCAGAAGTGCCCATCGGGGTCATCTGCGGCTTCAATTCACCACCAAAGTCAAATTTCTTTAACATATCACGAGTGTACTTACCTTGGTGGATGAAGGTGCCGTCCTTGGTCTGCTTGATCTGGAGCCCTAAGAAGTACTTGAGCTCACCCATGAGGCTCATCTCAAACTCACTGTGCATCTGCTCAGAGAACTTGGACACAAGAGAATCAGTAGTACCGCCAAAAATAATATCGTCCACGTAAATCTGAGCAACTAAAAAATCTGAAGCATCTCTGAGCAAGAAAAGAGTCTTATCCACAGAACCCATCACAAAGCCCTTCCCCAACAAAAATTGCTTCAACCGGTCATACCAAGCCCTGGAGGCTTGCTTCAACCCATATAAAGCTTTGTGCAACTTAAAAACATGTCGAGGAAACTTAGGGTTCTCAAAACCGGGGGGTTGCCTAACATAAACCTCCTCTTCTATGTACCCGTTCAGAAAAGCACTCTTAACATCCATTTGAAAAAGCTTAAAACCCTTCGAAGCGGCAAAAGCTAAAAGAATGCGAATGGACTCAAGACGGGCAACAGGGGCGAAGGTTTCTTCAAAGTCAATACCTTCCTTCTGGCAATAACCCTGGGCAACTAGTCGAGCTTTGTTGCGCACCACAACCCCATCTTCACCTTGTTTGTTCTTGAATACCCACTTGGTGCCTATGGGGTTGCATCCTGGTGGCGGCTCAACTAGTGTCCAAACCCGATTGCGGAAAAAGTTTTCAAGCTCTTCTTGCATAGCATTAATCCAATTAGAATCAGAAAGAGCATGAGAAACGTCTCTGGGCTCAAAAGATGCAACAAATGCAGATTCAGCAAACACAGCGAGAGAGGCAGAAGAACGCAAAGTTCTCTCAGTCAGATCACCTATGATGAGCTCTAAGGGATGGTCACGCTGAACTGCTCGGGTTCCCTGGTGATCTGAAGTCACCTCACCGGAGTCAGCAGCTGGCACCTCTGGACTCGACTGAGGGGGCTCGATCGATGTGGAAGAAGTGATCAGAGGTCCGCCCTCATCCTCAGTCGAAGTCTCAGAAGGTGTGGGCTCTGCGGGGGATGCAGAAGGCCCACCCTCATCAGCAGCTGGAGTATCCTCATCTTCCTCGAAGATGGACTCTCCGAGCTCATCATCACCAGAAAGCTCAAAAGAAGGAGTCAAAGAAGGCAAGGACTCAACCAAAGAAACCTCACAAGTCTCGACAAGCAGCTGGGATTCGAGGTTCCAAATACGGAAGCCTCGAGAATGCAATGTATAACCAAGAAAAACACCATCCCAGCAACGAGACTCAAACTTGTCCAAATGCCCTCCCTTCTTGAGCACAAAGCACTTGCAGCCAAACGCTCGCAATTGGCTCACCTTGGGCTGTCTGCCAAACCGCAACTCATATGATGTCTTACCAAGGTAAGCTCTAAGAAAAATGTGGTTGGCCAGATAGCAAGCCGTGTTCATGGCTTCAGCCCAAAAACGCCTAGGAGTCCTGTGCTCATCGAGCATCGTCCTGGCCATCTCGACTAGCGTGCGGTTCTTTCGTTCCACAACGCCGTTCTGTGGGGGAGTGTAAGGAGAAGAAAACTGATGGTCCAGACCCTGATCACTACAGAAGTTGACGAACTGAGAGTTCTTGAACTCAGAGCCATTGTCGGAGCGAATTGCTCGCATTCGACCATTGTTCTCATTCTTCAACTTCAAGATCATGTCATGAACAAACTGAAATGTTTCATCCTTGGACTCCAAAAAGAAAACCCACGAAAATCGAGAAAAGTCGTCAACAATTACAAGTGCATACCACTTCCCACCGACTGAGCGTACTCGAGCTGGACCTACAGTGTCCAAATGTAAAAGCTCGCCCGGATACGATGTCATCACCTGAGTCACAGGTGAGTGAGAAGCGGAAACCATTTTCCCATGGCGACAGGGATGACAAACTAGATCCTTCTCCATCTTAAGCTTGGGCAATCCTCGGATGAGGTCCATAGAGCTTAACCTGACTAACAGATCAAAACTCAAGTGACCTAACCTCCTATGCCACTTCCAGAGCTCAGAAGAAGATCCAGCAATCAAACAACGAGAAGGGCCAAAAGAACTAGAGAAGTCAATTCGAAAAACTTTACCGAATGGTAAGATCTGACAAACCAAAGACCCTCTAGAATCAACCACAGATGAATTGCCCTTCTTAAGACGCACTTCCAAACCATCCTCAAGAAGTTGCGAAACAGAAATCAAATTAAAGTTCAAATTTTTAACCAAAGCAACATTCTTTAAAGAGAAATGATCTGAAATGCGAATTGGTCCTATGCCACTTACTTTCCCTTGACCGCTGTTCCCGAATGTGATGTACTCTTTGGAGCTCGGGGGAGTGAGACTGGAGAACCATCTGCGATGTCCCGTCATGTGGCGAGAGCATCCTGAGTCCATGATCCAAACATCCTCCAGTCCCCGGTCCTGCACAATCAGTGTCTGTAAGTGGGAGCAAATGGTCCGGCACCAGGTTTAGCAAAAGAGCTAAACCAGTGTCGAGCCATCTGCTCAAAAGATGGAAAGCGAAAACCATCAAAAGAGTTTGGACCAAAGCGCGGCTCAAAGCGCGGTCCATGGTTCTGCCTAACCCTGCGGCCACGAGGTCCAGAACCGTAGCCAACACGGTCTGGAAATCTGCCGGAACGGACACCACCAACTGGAGCACGGGCAAGAAAGCCGTCTCCTCTACCACCACCTACATGATGCGGCCTGGCCTCCAGCCTCTCCCCGCGCCGAGGAACACGCAGTCTACCACCCTGCTGGTAGAACTGCTCCTGATCACTACGAGCCCTCTCTGCTCTCTCAACCCGCTTCCTCCTGAAGCAGAACTCCGCAAGATGCTCGTCTCTCTGACAGTACTCACAATGATAGGTAGGCTTCTTGGGATGTGGTTGAGGCTTGGGGTTCTTGGGCTTAGTGGTGATTGGTGTTGTCTTCTTGGGTTGAGAGGGTCCAGGAAGAGAGTCTAGAGAAGAGTGGAGGTGTTTGGGCTTAGGAACCCAGATAGGCTTCTTGGGTGGAGCTTTGGGTGGTTCATGAATCACCCCATCCTTGGGCTGACAAGCCTGGGAGGACTCAGTGGAGTGAGTCTTGGGGTATCCCTGCTCAGGAGTCATTTTACTCCACTCCACTGCCCGGCTAATGGCACTCTCAAAGTCAGCCTTGGTGTAGGTGTAACCTACCCCAAACCCATCCTGCCTCTTGAACTGTTGGATCATCATGCCAAGTTGTGGCTCTCTGGCACTGATCCAACTCAGGATAGAACGGAGGTAAAAGTTCTCATTCTGAGAGTCTGCTAGCTCCTCTCTCAAGGAAGCTAGAACCTCCACCTGAGACAAGCAGGTCTCACACTCACTCTCCACTTGGACAGACTTTTCGGCTTTCAGCTTGATCAACTCCATTCTAAGAGACAGACAGTTCTCACAGACAGTGGGTGGAACTGACAATGTCTCAAGCTCTAGCCTAGTTTGCGCAAGCTCAGCTCTCAACCTCTCCAAATCACCCAACTGTTCATCGCCCTTGCATTTCAGCTCAGCTAAGACAGCTAGATGAGATGGGCAATCAACACAGGGTGCGACGACAGTGGCTTGAGCATCTTTCAGCTCCAGCTGAGCGCTTTCAAGCTCAGTGGCTAAAGCGTCCCTCTCATCAACCCTTTCTGTGTACCTGGACTTCAGAGTCGACAGGTCACACAGAAGCACCTCACACTTCGGGCACTCACTGCTATCACCCAAGCAAGGGGAAGAAGATAGACTCTCAATTCTGCCGTTGGCCACGGAAAGCTCACTCTCTAACTCATCTATCCTCTTCTTAGCCCCCCTAAGCAGTTTTTCCCGATATTTCAACTCCTGATGATTGCTCTCAAGTAAATCAACGATTTCGCGCTCGTAGGATGATACCTTGTTGTCGTCGTCGTCGGAATCGTCGGAGGAGCTCTTTTCTTCTTTATCCCCAAGAGCCATTGAACAGAAGCTCTTGCGGGATCTTCAGCGCTGGTGTGAGCGGCTCTTCGGCTTGTCTCCGAAGGCCATGAAGCAGAGGCCCGCCGGATCGTCCTTGTCCTTCCCCTTCTTGATGACGATCTCCTCATCGCTTGAGCTTGATGAAGAGGAAGAAGACGTGGACTGCTTGGAGTAGCTCTTCTCCATCTCGGCGAAGAAGGCCTTGTCGCGCTTCTTGTTCTCTCGCCGGTAGTCCTTCAGGGCCTTCTTGAAGAATCGGGTCTTCGGCTTGCCCTTGTTGAAGGAAGAGCTCTCATGCTTGCCGGAGTCGTGGAAGCTGCCACTGGTGCCCTTCTTGTATCCATTGCGCTTGGGGCAGTCGGCGATGAAGTGTCCTGGATCACCACACTCAAAGCATCCGGATTTTGTGTCGTGTCTTTTGAACATTCTCTTGTCATAGACACGACGCACCCGGTTGTTAAAGCGACACAAATCATCATCTCCCAAAGACTCAAGCTGGTCCTCAGTGATAGACATCAAGGAGAAACCAGCACAGCTCACAGCAGAGGGATCAACAGAAGGTGTAGCAAGGGCCAGGGATTTTGATCCAGAACCAGTGAGATTTGATCTCAGCTGGATATCTACCTCAGTGGCCTTCAGCTTGCTAAACAACTCAGAAATGGTCAAGGTATCGTAAGAAGTGCTCTCAACGATAGAGGATACCTTGATCTCCCAGATCTTTGGGTCCAAGGTATGGAGAACCTTGAGCGCCTGCTCGTGATCTGAGACTAACTGAGCACCCTCAGCCTTGTTGTCCCGAAGCTTGTTAATGATCGATTGAAAGCGACCAAACAAAGCTTCAACAGATTCACCCGGCTTTTGTGTAAAGTTCTCGTACTCACGCCGGTAGGTCTGATAGAGCCGAGCCTTGACCTGAGCTGTTCCCTCATGGTGTGCCTTGAGGGTAGCCCAGATCTCTCTCGCAGTGGAGAGATGGCTCACACGCTCAAACTCAGTGGGACCTAAACCAGAGAAAAGAATGTTCACAGCCTTACTGTTGCTCAGATGCTGAGCAATGATACCAGCAGTACCCTGCTCAGTGACTGGCAATATGACAAACGTGATGTGAACGCAAATGTCCCAAATGTCCGAACCCTGGCTCATGAGATAGGCTCGCATGCGAGTCTTCCAATAGTTATAGCCATAGGCTTCCAAGGACGGGACCTTGCCAGGAGACGTCATGGTCACTACCGGGGTTTAGAACCGGTTAAGGTATGGAAAAACCCTAACCAAGCTCTGATACCACTTGTAGGACCGAAAGTAGCGACCAGAGGGGGGGTGAATGGGCGCCTAAAAAATTCTTTCGAATCAATGGCCTGCTCCCAAAACCCAACGCATTTAAAAAGAAAACTAAACAGCAAAGCGAGAACAAATTGACTAAGTCTGCATATTCGAAGTCTGCTGATTCAGAGGTTGCAGATTCGGAGTATGCAGATTCGAAGCCTGCAGATTCGAAGTATGCAGATTCGAAGTATGCAGATTCGAAGTATGCAGATTCGAAGTATGCAGATTCAAAGTATGCAGATTCGAAGCCTGCAGATTCGAAGTATGCAGATTCGAAGTATGCAGATTAGAAGCTTGCAGATTCGAAGTCTGCTGATTCGAAGTCTGCTGATTCGAAGTATGCAGATTCGAAGCTTGCAGATTCGAAGTCTGCTGATTCGAAGCCTGTAGATTCGAAGCCTGCAGATTCGAAGTATGCAGATTCGAAGTATGCAGATTCGAAGTATGCAGATTCGAAGCTTGCAGATTCGAAGTCTGCTGATTCGAAGTCTGCTGATTCGAAGTCTGCAGATTCGAAGCTTGCAGATTCGAAGTCTGCTGATTCGAAGTCTGCTTCACAGAGTTGGACTTCACATAAGAAAAGGGACTTTGGCCCTGCCAACTCGATCAAAAAGCAACACAGGAAAAGCAAGGCTAAAGTACTAGCATACTGTAGCTACAGGAAAGTAGTACTACTTGCTACCAGCCACAAGAACTAGTACTCTTGTGAAGAACAAACAGAAGCCATAGAGAAGCTTCTGCTTAGGAATAAATTAGTTGTGTGCAAACCGAACCAACAGAACCTTAAATGAAGTGCTGCGCATGAGAATCAATAGGAATAAAAGCTTCCAAACAGTAAAGAGCCAAATGAATCTCAGGAAGAACAGGAGGTTGCCTGGCGGCGCACACAGGGAGAGAGAAAAAGCACGCAGGAACAAAATGACCCAAGGGATGATTGAAAAAGTGATTTCTAAAAGGGTAGTCCAAACCCTAGGGATTGGGGCCCTATTTATAGGCTGCCCAACACTAGGAATATTCTACCAGCCCCTTAGGGTTTTTACAGACGCAAGAATAAAGGAAAAGACTCTACTGCCCTTAGGAATTTTTACAGACACGACTGACTGACTGTGGGCCTAGAGATACAGATGACTTATCCGGAAGCTAAGTTTTCGTAGCGACTACGGCTTCTCTTCTGGACAGTCGGATACAAGATCGACGGTCGTCAGTTTTGCGCCGAAACTGACAAAGCCTCCACCGACTTTGCACCAGGTACCCGGATTGGGCCGGCCCGATTCCGCGGCTCTCTCAGCCCGGCAATCACTCACCGCCCGTGTACCTGAGTCAATTCTGGTCAACAGCCAGTGGGTCTTCTACTGCTTCTGGCCCATGCACCGGATTGGGCCAGCCCGACTTCGCAGCCTCCTCTGCCCGACAGTCGCTCGCTGCCCGTGTACCTGAGTCACACGCGGCCCATGAAACAGCAGATATCTTCTTCTTCTGTCCTCTTTGACTATCGTTGACAATGACTCATCACTTCTGGAGCCATGAGGCCCACGCTATTCAGCATGGCTCCTCAGGGATACCCTCCGAAACTTGGTGCAGAGTGTCTTCTCGCCGGGATGCAGACGGCTTGACTAATTCTTGGAAGAAAGCCCTGGTGGGTAGTGCTTGGCCTCCGGTAGCCACGTTGGCAAGGACGTCGGCCTGGTGATTGTTACTCCGTGGGATGCTTCAGACAGAAATCCCTTTGAATGTTGCTTCGGCTTTCTGGACTGCTTCGAGATAAGCTGCGAGGTCAGGGTGCCGGACTTGAAAGCTCTTATCAACGTGCCCAGCCACAACCTGGGAGTCGGTCTTGATGACTACTCTAGCAGCGCCCAGTGCGCGAGCTTTACGGAGGCCGAGTAACACTCCCTCATATTCTGCTATGTTATTTGTGGCCTTGAAATTTAACCGTGTGGAGAACAATGCTTGTTGGCTCGAGGGGGAGATAAGGACCGCCCCTGCGCCAGCCCTGGAGGCTTGATACGCACCGTCTGAGTAAATGGTCCACACCCCTTCACTGGTTTCGTCGGAGATAGGACTTGCTGCCGACGTCCACTCGACAACAAAGTCTGCGAGGATTTGAGACTTGACGACGGTCCGTGCCACGAAGGTGATGTCAAAGGGAGCCAGTTCTACTACCCACTTGCCGATTCGCCCGGTAGCATCCTTTTTTCAGAACATATCTCCAAGAGGATATGAGGTTGGGATGATTATACCATGGGCCAGAAAAATAGTGTCGCAGCTTCTGGGAGGCCATGACGAGGGCGTAGGCTACTTTGTCGAGTTCGGTGTACCGAGTTTTTGCTCCGGAGAGGGCTTTGGACACAAAGTACACCGGACGATGGACCAACCTCCCGTCGGCTTCTTCTTCTTGGATTAAGGCGGTGCTTGCCGCACAACTAGTGGCAGCAAGGTAAATGAAGAGGGTCTCGCCGCTCTAGGGTGTAGCGAGGATAATAAGATTGATGAGATATTGTTTGATGTCGTTGAAGTAGCGTTGACACTCAGGGGTCCTTGCGAAGTCTTCGGAGCCTCGCAATGCCTTGAATATGGGCAAGCTTCGCTCCGTTGACCTGGCCAGGAAGCGACTGAGCATCGCGAGGCGCCCTGCTAGCTTCTGAGCCTGCTTCAGGTTCTACGGAGGGGCCATATTTTGGAGTGCGCTGACCTGAGTAGGGCTAGCTTTGATACCTCGACTAGAAACCAGATAGTCGATCAGCTTCCTGGCCCTGGCTCCGAAGACGCACTTCTCCGGATTGAGGCGGATCCCACAGCCTCGAAGACATGTGAATGTCTCTGCTATATCCGAGCTATGGTGGTGCTTATCTGCACTTTTGTTTACAATGTCAGCCATGTATGCTTCGATATTGCGGCCAATATGGTGACCCAACGCTTTGGAGATCAATCTGGAGAAGTTAGCCTCGGCATTCTGGAGGCCGAATGGCATTCACACGTAGCAGTGCCCTTCGGAGGCCGCTTGTGTGGTCTTGGTCGCTTGTCTTGATGCCAAGGCCGCAGTGCCCTTCGGAGGCACGCCTTCGGCCTCCGGTCGGTCAATCGGGCTCGGAGGCTTCCCGGATTTGGGCCCTCGGCCAAAGACCTCCCAGCCCCGGGCCCTGAGCCCGGGGCGGACTTCTCCTTCTGCCTCATACCAGACTGAAGGCTCCCCTCCGGAGAGAGTTGGTTAGACCTCGGCCTCCGTACAGATCCATTTCGGAGCCAATGGCTCCGTCCGCCGCCGTCTTACGGAGCCCCTTCTTCGAACTCCACTCCGCGTCCTTCCGCGCTCTTCGGATATCATCGGGAATATCTCCACCAACACCCTTCTTAGAATCATGCATTTTGAATCAATTCAAAACCTTGTTAATGTACATACTTTGGCTTAATCCAATTAACCATTTTGATCTATCTCTATAGATCTTAATGCCCAAAATGTATGTTGTCTCTCCAAGATCTTTCATCGAAAAACTATTTTTCAGTGAAGTCTCGACAACATTCAACAAAGGAATATCATTTCCAATCAACAGTATGTCATCCACATATATGACCAAAAACACAAGTGAGCTCCCACTAGCCTTCTTGTAAGCATAAGGTTCTTCTTCATTCTTGATGAAGCAAAACCCTTTGACTATCTCATCAAAACGAAGATTCCAACTCCAAGAAACTTGCTTCAATCCATAAATGGACTTTAGCAACTTGCAAACTTTCCCAGCATTTTCCGGACCGTCAAGACCTTCAGGTTGTGTCATGTACACATCCTCACTTAGGTTTCCATTCAGGAAAGCCGTCTTGACATCCATTTTCCATATCTCATAATCATAAAATGCGGCAATTTCTAGGATGATTCGAATAGACTTAAGTATAGCGACGGGCAAAAACGTTTCATCATAATCAACACCTTGAATCTATCTGAAACCTTTCGCCACCAATCATGCCTTATCGATTTGCACATTTCCATCAACGTCTATATTTTTCTTAAAGATCCATTTACACTCAATGGTTTTTACACCATCGGGAGGATCAACCAAGTTCCAAACTTGGTTGATACGCATGGACTCCAACTTCGATCCAATGGCTTCAAGCCATTTCTCAAAGTCTAGTGCCATCACTGCTCCTGCATATATCTTGGGCTCATCGTTGTCCAACAACAACACATCGTGATTCCCAGTGTTCAAGAACTTGTAACTCTTTGGCGCATGAACTACTCTCCCAGACCATCGGGGGGATGGCGCATGTACAATAGGCTCCACAACACTTTGCTCATCCTGTTGTTGTTCAGTGGGATCTGGAACTCCAGCGGCTCTCGAACCTCTTCGAGATGTGCCGACCTCCCACTAACTCCTTCTTAGAGAAACTCTTTCTAAAGGAATACACCATTACGACCGACAAACACTTTGTCCTCATCTCTATTATAGAAATAGTATCCTTTGGTTTCCCTAGGATACCCCCACAAAGAAGCACTTGTCAGACTTAGGGCTGAGCTTGTCAGACGTCATACGTTTGACATACGTCTCACATCCCCAAATCTTTAGAAAAGACAAACTGGGATGCCTCCCAGACCACATCTCATATGGTGTCTTCTCTACTGACTTAGATGGAACTCTATTAATTGTGAAAGCTGCGGTTTCTAGAGCGTGACCCCAAAAGGATAATGGAAAATCAGTGTGACTCATCATGGACCGCACCATGTCCAATAAAGTGTGGTTTCTCCGCTCGGACACCCAATTCCATTAAGGCATGCCAGGTGGAGTCAGCTGTGGAACAATTCCACACTGCTTCAGATGATCATTAAACTCATGACTCAAATATTCACCCCCACGTTCTAATCGTTGAAATTTAATTGTCTTTCCCATATGATTTTGTACTTCATTATGTAACTCCTTGAACTTTTTGAATGATTCCCACTTATGCCTCGTCAAGTAGACATAACCATATCTACTAAAATCATCAGTCAAAGTGATAAAGTACTGAAAGCCCTTCCTAGCCATGTGACTCATTGGTACACATACATTAGTATGTACTATGTTCAACAACTCACTCGCCCTCTCACTCTGTCCAGTGAAAAGCGTCTTTGTCATTTTGCCAAGTAAGCAAGACTCGCATGTGTCATATGATTCAAAATCAAATGACTCCAAAAGTACATCACTATAGAGCTTCTGCACGCGCTTCTCATTTATATGACCTAAACGACAATGCCAGACGTAGATAGGATTTAAATCATTGAGTCGTTGTTTCTTAGTACTAATGTTATAAATGTGTGTATCATCAAGACTTAGAATATACAATCCATTCACTAATGGACAAACACCATAGAGCATGCTATTCGAAAATATTGAACAACTCTTGTTCTTTATTATGAATTCAAAACCATCTTCCTCTAAACATGAAGAAAATATAATGTTTCTACCTAAGGCGGGAATGAAATAACAATTATTTAACTCCAAAACTAGTCCTAATGGTAGCGATAGTGAATAAACACCGACGGCCAATGCCACAACCTTTGCACCATTTCTGACACGGATATCTAGCTCGCCACTTGCACACTTTCTTACTCTACTCAGCCCCTACAATGATTTGCATGTATCAATCATCGATCCGATATAAAATACCCATGAATCATTTGGACGAGTAGCAAGATTAATTTCAATAACATTAATACCTGAAGTGGAAGCCCCACTTCTCTTCTTGTTCTTCTGCTCTTCCAGGTACACCTTGCAATTGTGCTTCCAATGCCCAAGCTTGTGGTAGTGGTGGCACACATCAGAGTTGGCAGGACCAGACCTAGACTTTCCAGTCGGTTTAGACTTCGTACTAGAGATCGAATCTGTAGTCTTAGCCTTTTTCCTCCTCCTATTTTTGCCCTTCTTCTGAACCATCATTACTTGATTAGGAGACTTCCTGATACTCTCCTCAACAGTTTTAAGAATCTCATGCAACTCAGCTAGTGTCTTCTCCAGTCTAACCTTGTTATAATTCATGATGAACGGCTCAAAGCTCAGTTGGAGCGATGGGAGAATGACATCAATAGCTAGGTATGGATTCAGTGGAGTGTCCAGTCTCTCTAGAGTCTTTACGCAACCAATCATCTTGATCACATGAGGGCTCACTGGGCTCCCTTCAGCCAGCCTGCTACCAAACAAGCATTTAGACACATTGTATCTCTCTGCCCTTGCCTGGTTCTGAAACATGCCCTTAAGACCTACGATCATATCATAAGCATCATGTTCCTCATATTGTTTCTAAAACTCACAGGACATGCAGGCAAGTATTAGACAACTGACATCCACTAAATCACTAGCATGCTTCCAATAAGCACGCTTGTCTGCTGCAGAAGCATCCTCTCCTGGTTCATCAGGGTGAGGTTCCTCCAGAACATAATCCTTTAATCTTGTTTAAGAACAATTCTCAAATTTCGATACCAATCCACAAAGTTTTTCCAGACAATTTCTTACGTTCAAGTATAGATCGCAAATTAAAAACAAGAGTGCTCTTAACTATAGAAGTAGTAGGTGCCATGATCTACAAAAGATTAAATGCAAGATTTAGCACTATGCAATGTTTATCTTCTATCTAATAAAAGATGTTCCACTATTTTAAACCAAGTCGCACACCCTCTAATGACTAATAGTGGTGCAAGATCCATGGTCACTCTATCTCTTAGTGAGCTTTGGCATCACTTCTAGTAGCTAGTTGACATAGGTAAGCAACTCATTGCTAATCACATCGTATGTGACTCTTGTTGGAGAAGAATTCAATGCTCAACCCCAACTCCTATTCTCCAAGGCCCAAAACCGTTTTAATAGCCTTGTCAAGTGAACCAATACTATGCGTGTAGAAGTCCAACTTCCGGCCCAACTAGTAGAGATAAAAGATAACACCCTACTTTGGTAGACCCACTATCGATGAGCACAAACCTTGGTGGGTGCAGCTATTGGGAAGAGCATTAACACTTAATTTCTGAGGGAAAACTATTCTAGCACTGTAATGTCCCTAGCGCACACGAAATATGCTAGAATCGAATAATAGGAACAAAAGAAAGCATCACAAGCAATCATATTAACTATGACATGGCATGGCCTTCTTCTCATGGCGATCTCCATCTCCATGGCTCCCATCATTGAGTACGTGGTCCTGGCCTCCATGAAGAGTACTAGTCCATCTCGCATAGTCTATACTAATTACATGGGCTAAAGCACTGTGGAAACGACATGCAAGCCGTGATAAATTTTACATCATCCTTGGGCGGTAAATAACCATGACATGCATGCAATATTTAATTTACATTCATTGCATGCATCTCATACATCACATTTATCCAAGGACATGCCAGTCACAACAATCTTTGCATAACAAAGTTAGGCGAGCAATCTACAAGTGACTAGATTCTGGACCTGAAAAACCCAGGTCAACAAGCTCGGAATTTCAAATTCGGTTGGGTCGGAACATATGATCTGGCGTCAGAACTTTCGATCAATATCAGAATCTCGCACCGCAACAATTACTTTCTATATCAAATCATTATTCGATGCCAAAACATCTGATCATCATCGGAACTTGCGATCCACCATCGGAACTTCTGATCATTATCGGAACTTTCGATCTGCCACGGACAGAAATAGATCTAATTTGTTTTTCCACCATGTATCTCCATACATGAGGGATCCAGATCCAACACTACGCACGTAGGCTCTGATACCACTATTGGGGAATAGGGAAGCTACGCTAGCACGCAAATTCAAAATTTTCGCCCTAAGCCCAAGACTCATGCGTGTGCGAGACCATGGATCGGTACCTTCTAGCACAAGACACGCTAGGTGCAGCGAAAGAAGATGTCGGAATAGCGCGTCAAGCCTATCCTCGCTTCGTCCTTGCCATCCTTCGTCGATCTGATCAATGAAGATGACGTAGTCATTCGCATGTAGATGTCCACGAGCATCGCTATTGGAGCAACGCCTCCATGGATTCCACATGTATAGGGATGGAGAACCTCCCACGGCAGCGTGCTAGCACCACACGTGAGAGACAGGGATCCTTGACCTCAACGATTGAGATCAAGAAAGAAAGGAGAGGACTCTTTGGTGGCTAGGTCTAATCTAGGCTTATTCCTTGGTTCCAAGATGTCCTCCTTCTCTCCTTTTATAGGGCTGAGAGCCCCTGGTTGTGTCTATCTTGAAACCCTCAAAACCGTAACAGATCTAATCTGTTTGCCCACATCGGAACTTCCGATCCTGGATCAAAACTTTCGATAGGGTATTTAGGTCTCCCGATACAATACGACATGCAATAGATCCAATCTGTTATCGCCCAACTCAAAACTTTCGATACCATATCAGAACTTGCGATCAGTACAAAATTACCCGATTCCGAATCGGAACTTCTGGCTCGTTGGAAATTCTAATACCATGTTGGAACTTCTGAAGCAACATTTTCTCTCTGTATCGAGACCATATAATAACCGGAACTTCCGATCGATGGATTTTTCTTCGGCATATCCTTCATTATTTTCTATATATATTGGACAGTTACTCACCGCAGAGTTTAATGGAGTGTCATGATACTTCATTGTGACCGTTCGAGTGCTGATAGTCAGGAATGGCTTCCAAGTGCTAGACTCGGGGAGTCTTTAGAACTCCGACTACTTGGTGGCTATTGAATCATCCGACCATTGGCTGGTCATTTCAAATGCTTTGTCTATTGACCCCTCCCTCCACTCGGTTATCATAAATGCATTCGGGAGATACCCTGGGGTCATATTCCCGATATTAATCTTAGAATTTTTCTCTATCTTATTTAATACAATTCCACCGTCTTGTGTGGCTTGCTAAAAAAGATTTTGAGGAACATTTTACAATGCAGGGATCAAAGATTGAAAAGGCCATGGGAAAACATTCCAGACTAGACTTATATTTAGAGAAATGGGTATTAAACCTGTTATTATGTCTACTGGAGAATTAGTGTATCAAAAAGCAGGCAGGTTACAAGACACTAGAATTTTTCTCTACAGTATGCATGGTTTATGTAATATACAATATTTTCAAAGTCTACTACCTAGGCGCGCGCTGCTTCTTTTCTTAGGGGCTGATCACACAAACATCATTCCAAACCTTTATAGTTCCTTTCCTTCCTTCAGATCTTGTTTTACTTTATGAGGAAAGAATTTTCTTTATGTGTCATCATAATGACTACAATACTCTTTTCCAGTTCATGTGTCATTGACACACATATTATGTTCACAGAGTAGCTGCTACCTGCACTTGTTAGTCATGTATATCTGATTGACCACGGTACAATGTTGCCATGCCTTAGTGAGCCTCCTTAGTGATGTTTAGTTGTCATCTTACAATAAATGCTGCAGTTACATTAGTGATCCAATACGTGATGCATTCTACCCTACCATCATACATCGTAATAATACTCGTAGTTAGTCTATTTTTCTTTCATGCCTATATCATATATGGTAGCCACTTAATGATATTGTAAAAGTGCTACCTTTTATGTTTACTTTTTTATTATGCATAACAACTTATTTCGTTGATTTGACCAAATGTTTGGTAGAATAATTAAATTGAAATAGTCTGCTAACATGTTGTTGCACTAATTTATGGTCTTCCAATAACTCATTTTATCTTGGTTGGCCTGCTACGTATATATTGTTAGAAATAACAGCACTTTTAGGTTTAACTTATTCCACAAATAAATCATGACATAAAACAGATGACTTCGCATAACCATGGTATACGAGTACACTATACACCTGTATAATATTGCAGTCCACATGAACAGGAATAATGTACCGAACGTGGTAAGAACGTACCGGATTTTCACAGTTGGAACGACACGTGGTACCGGACGATGGCAACGACAGGAAGCACTCGAGCGAAGAGGAAGACGAGCCATGGTGGACGAACACGAGCAGTCATACAGAGCGCTTCCCAAAAACCTTATTCGCTCTCTCCTGGTGCATGATCTCGAAGGCGACGGGTTTCGGAGACCTGCTCTCCCGCTCAACGGTGCACACCGATGAGCAGAACAGAGTAGTCTACGAGTGGAGACACAACACAGAGGAGATCGACAAGATTGTTATGTTCTCTTCTGCTAAGGGGCGGTCATTCGGTATTAGTGGAGGAGAAATAGACTGTTCCAAAAATTATGCCCGCAGCAAAACAAAACTGCAAAAGGGAGCTGTGTCTGCGTAAGCAATCAGAGCCAATTTTGGCGGACCATTCACGTTCATGCCGCGCGCCTACGCCACCGGTCCTCGGCCCATGCCCAAGCCCGGCCTAGCGAGGCGAGGTGAGCGAGCGCGTGCGTGTGTTTCTCTAGTCTTATCTCACCAACATGGATCTAGTTGCAAGGAGAGCACCATCCCTTATAAGGTGGTCTCCTTCTCCTAGAACTAGCAAGGTGGGACTAAAGATTCACATTATCCCTCTACATGGTGGGCCTTTGAGATTCTTCGAAGAATTATCCTTCAAATAAACTTGGGCCAAGCCCATTTATTCAACAATCCTCCACCATAGCTCAAAGTCCCACAAAGATTTGCCTGATTCTTTTGTGTTGTTTATATACCAGTGTTTTGATGGAGACCGATTAAGGTTGAATATCCATCTAGAGCTTCAAGCTATACTCACTCACAACTTGAACAATGGACTATGCCTTGAATTGAAAGTTTTGTGCAAGTAAGTTTTACTTAAAGTCTTAACTGATACTAGGCTATCAGTAGGCTACCCCTCGGGTGGAGCATATAAGTCATACTCCTTGGCCTCTTCATGAGCTTACTAGGAGACTACCCAAGTCTCCATAGACTGTGACCAACAATCAAGCTCATATAGGTGTGTTCTTTCAAGAATGCTCTGCAGGATAGCATCTTCACTAATATAACCAACAGAACACATTAAGACAATCGTCAACCTACCTAGCAGTTTCTGAGAGTATTGCATCTTCACTTAGAGTGGGTTAAAATTACTCTCTTCAGTTAACTAATGGCTTGTTCTTCCTAGGTCCTAATTCAAGGGATCGCCAATCACATAGGTCGGGTTACTACCATAGTATAACTCACATGGGTCTCATACCCATCTCTTTCGATGCATTGTCTATCACATTCCGTGATAATCCCTTTGTAAAGGGATCCGCCAGGTTTTTAGATGTTTGGATATAATGCCTTTGACAGATTCCAATCGTCTCTTTACATGTCTAGACGATTTCATGTTATCCTTAGAACTATTCACCTTGACAATGACCGTTTGATTGTCATAGTTCATAAGGATAGCTGGCACTGGTTTTTTAACCACAGGTAAATCCATCAATAGATCATACAACCATTCTGCTTCAATAGTGGCTGTGTCTAGTGTCGTGAGCTCTGCTTCCATGGTTGACCTCATCAATATGGTCTGTTTGCAAGACCTCCATGAAACAGTTGCACCCCCAAGAGTGGACACATATCCACTCGTGGCTTTGATCTCATCAATATCAGAGATCTAGTTTGAATCACTATAACCCTCTAGTACTGAAGGGTACCCAGAATAGTGAAGTTCAAAACTCATTGTACCTCTTAGATAGCGCATGACTCTCTCAAGCGCACGCCAATGATCATCTCCCGGATTAGAAGTAAACCGGCTCAATTTGCAAACATCAAAAGAGATGTCAGGCCTAGTAGCAGTAGCTAGGTACATGAGTGATCCAATGATCTGGAGTATTCCAATTGATTCCTAGCAACTCTCTTATTCTTTTGAAGTAACAAACTAGGATCATAAGGTGTTGGAGAAGGCTTACTGTCCATGTAGCCAAAGCGGCTTAAGACCTTTTCCACATAATGAGACTATAAAAGTGTAATCTCATTCTCATCAATTATTAGCTTGATGTTCAGAATTACATCAGCTACTCCCAGATCCTTCATATCAAAATTTTGAGACAAGAAATTTTTGATCTCATTTATCACATTAATATTTGTCCCAAAGATCAGTATGTCGTCGACATATAGGCACAAAATAACTCCCTCACCCCCACCATAGCGATAGTATACACATTTATCTGCCTCATTGACTACAAAGCCCATAGATGTTAAATTTTTATCAAACTTCTCATGCCATTGCTTAGGAGCTTGTTTTAGACAATACAAATATTTTAATAGCTTACACACCAAGCATTCTTGACCTTTTACTACAAATCCAATAGGTTGTTCCATGTAAATTTCCTCATCTAGCTCTCCATTAAGAAAAGTTGTCTTAACGTCCATCTGATGAACGAGAAGACCATGTGAGGCAGCCAAAGAAAGTAGTACTCTATTGATAGCAAAAAATGGCATTAGTGGCTAGATTGTCAAAATATCAATTTTGATGATTTGGGCCGAAAATACACATGTCCAGGGTCTGTCCGAAGCCCTACAGGGCCAAAGTCCATTGAGCTATAGGCTCCGAAAGCCTCGAGCCAGCCCATGGGCATCGGCCGGGAAGCCTTCGGAGGCCCACGCTACCGAAGCTTCGGTCCGAGGAGCAAGCCTCGATGGGCCTGGCTGAAGCCCACTTCGACAGAAGTAGAATTGTATACGTTTCCAGCTCAATCTTTATCTCTATCTGGCCGGATTAATAGCAGATTAGATTAGGAGTTAAGCCCCTATAAATAGAGAGGCAAGGCCGGCGTAGAGAAGACCCCCAACTCAAACCAAACCAAAGCCCCATGCTTTGATCCTATTTACTTTACCTTTATTTTCCTGTACCTCTTCGTGGGTTTGCTTGGAAGCCCTCCGCCGGCCACTACGAAACAGTGGTAAACCTTGTTACTTCGCCTGTGAAGTATCCATTAATCTACGTAATAGATTGCTATCGCCTTGTTACTTCGCCTGTGAAGTATCCGCTAATCTGCGTAAGGGATTGTTACCTTCGCTACTAGTGCAACACTTAGCAAAATTCGGTCCTCAGGCCGAATTAGTACTTCAAATCATCTCTGTTGTAGGTTCCTACGTTCGGAGCTACTTCGTCGGAGGAGTCCGGAGTTGAGAGATCGGTTCCAGAGGTCCCAGGACACCCTTCGGCGGGACTGCGGGCTCCGACAACAGGCTTCGTTAGCATACTTCATCTCAATAGGCTTCGCCAGAACTATACTCCCTACCGGACAAAGTTGCACTCGCGCGCACCCCTCGCATCACTATTCCGTAGTTTGCTGTATCAGAGATCGCACGCCGAACCCCGCTGTTCGGAGGTGATCATCGCGTCCAGATCCATTCAGAGTCCATCTTCGGTTGGATCAGTCCGAACGCCGAAGCACCCTTTGTGCGGAGTACTTCGCACCAGACGCCGAAGGTACACTTCGGTGAACCCTTCGCACCAGACTTCGAACCAGACGGGCTCTGACTGGTTTGCTGATTTTATTCTATTTAATCTATCTCTTTCGGCTAATTGGATTATTTTGCGTAATTTGGTTGCCAAGCGACTCCACCCCCCTTATCACTACTAAGGGTAGTCGGAACGCGACGTCGGTGCCATGTCACACTTAGGCTTGTCTCTAAGTATCCATGCACTTTTGGATCGTCGAACTAACCCAAGTGTGGGGGCACGTTTCCGTGTCAACACACTTTTTGGCGACTCCGCTGGGGATGGCTACGCCACCATGATGAATACGTCTACATCGGCCACCGGTACATCTACATAGACTACTACGTCTACACCGCCGATGGACGCAATAGGAGGCATGGATATCGACAACTGCAACATATTGTCACCTACACTTGAAGATATCCCCGCAGAAGACCGAGCAGAGATCGAGACAAAGTTAAAGGCGCTCCAAGACATGATGCTTGCGGACTACGTCAAGACACGCGCAGGCTTCATCATGCGCGACATCATCACCCCTGGCCTCGCTCAGGTCCAGGTAACACCTGTATCGCCTCGTTTATCCTCTTTAGAAATTGAACAAAAAATAGCCGCATTAGTAGATCAAACCGTTAGCGCTTCGCTAGCCAACCGTTTAGATTCGGCAGTCAGCTCCCAAGTAGAGGCGACTCTTAGGAGGTTCGGCTTTACTGAGGCCGTGCCCCCGGTTCCTATTGCTAGTGCACCACCAGCAAACCACATATACGGTAGGGCTAACGACAACACAGGCACGATCATGTCTCTGGCCTCCGCACTTATGGCCGAGACCAATCATTACACCTACGATCAAACCAACGTTACATACTACGCACCACCACCTGCGCCGGTGCCCGCGCTACCTGCACCATACGCGCAGACGCCCGGACACGAGCACGTCATACAAATAGCGCGTAAGGAAGAGGCCCATGGCCGACACACCGATATCCCACCATGTGTCGCGCCCCCGCATGAAAGGCGCACACAAGCAACATACCAAGATGACATAGAGGAGCAGGTCCACGCACTATTTAGAGAGTGTGCCGGCTTCGTGCCCAAGGGACGGGTTAGGGTTTACCATAAGCCATACCCCGACCATCTTGATGCAGTACCCTACCCCCACGGCTATAGAATCCCTGAATTCACTAAGTTCGATGGCGAGGGTAGCAAGACTACACTAGAGCACGTTAGTCAATTTTTGGCACAGTGTGGAGAGGTTAGCGGGATAGATGCTCTAAAGATTAGACTATTTTCTCTCTCGCTATCCGGCACAACTTTCACTTGGTTTTCGGCACTCCCGCCGAACTCCATCCAAATGTGGGATGATTTAGAGTGGAAATTCCATGATTATTTCTACACAGGCGAGACAGAACTCAGGCTTTTGCATTTGACATCGGTTAAGAAGAAATCTAGTGAGAGCGCCTCTGAGTACATCAAGCGTTTTAGGGATACTAGAAACCGATGTTTTAGCCTTAATATTTCAGAAAGGGACTTGGCGGAATTAGCTTTTAACGGGTTGCGTTCCAAAATCAAAGAGAGGTTAGATAACCAAAACTTTTTCGAAGTTAGCCAAGTTTTACAGCAGGCTCTGGTCCAGGAAGGCTGAGCCAAAGATAAAAAGTTTATTAAGATATTTAGCAAACCTAGGGCTGAAATCCACATCATGGAACGCTCTGATGAGGAAGAGTTAGAGGAGGAGGATTCGACCAACATGTACGCGGCCGAATGGGTTTGGAACACTAAGAATAAACCTATCACCTGCTCTGAGTTACGACCGTCCCCCACCAAGAATCGACTTAGTGAGGTCAAGTACTTGTTTGACATAACTAAATGTGATAAAATATTCGATTTTCTCTTAAAAAGTCAGCTTCTCACGTTACCTAAGGGTCAAGTCATTCCACCTGCCAATGAGATAAAAAAGCATCCATACTGTAAGTGGCATGATTCACATTCGTATAATACTAATGATTGCAATGTTTTTCGACGGCAGATACAATCGGCCATAGAAGAAGGACGATTGAAGATAGACCATGATCCGAAGATGAAGCTGGATAAAGATCCTTTTCCAGTCAATGCCGTTGACCTCGGTGAAAAGAAGGTATTTATTCAGCCAGAATAGGCCGAGTCGGCTAAAGGGAAAGAGGTAATTGTTGGAGAACCGCGCACTCGCACACTCGTGTCAAAGAACCCCGCGGTAGGAGTGTGGAAATAGAACATTAATACCCCTTCGGCTAAGCCTCACAAGAGACCGAAGGTAACATATGACATGCTATTGAACAAGCATCAGAGGAGGGCCAAGGAAGCAGGTCCACGCGCTAAGCTAAAACAGCCGAAGGGTCCAAGACCCTCAAAGGGTGGCTTCGGATCGAAGCAGGCAAACCCTCCGCACGAAGGCTTCGGGCCATAGTGGCCTGATGCTCCGCACGGTGGTTCCGAGCCACAACGGCCGAACCCCCCGTACAACAGCTTCGACCCCCAGTGGTCGGGTCCCCCGTACTATAACTTCGGTCCCCAGTGGCCGAACCCCGCACCGTGTTGGATGTCTCCGATGGGAGGCTTTGGCCCACACTAGACAAACGTACCTCCGACCTGGCAGGACCCTTCATTGGTGTGGTCCAAGATACCTTCGACTTGGCCGAACCCCCCTCCAGGTAACGGGTTCGGCTCACAGTGGGCGAGCCCACTAGAGCCGCCGATGCCTCCGCCGTATGACTGGGCGGGGACGACATGGGCTCCGTACGTATCTGGGTTAGGGTACCCTCCGCAGCCTAACACTATGCCTTGTTTTCCTTCATAGAATTATGGATGGTAGGGGCAAACAGACGTAGTGGAGGGGGCATCGTCCACAGACTATTTGTGGTGCCTCCGAATTAGACCATGCAGAGCGCAGCCGAAGGTTGCGAGCACATGGAGGACGAGGTCAGGGAGTCCGAAGCCATAACCATCAGAGTTGGGTCTCAGGAAGTCCCAATCCCGAGAACTTTGTCACCAAGGTCTGATGGAGTTAAGTCTCATGCTTCGATCGGACTCTGCGCCGAAGCCTGGCTCGATCGGCCTGACAAGGCTAGTTCATCCGATGGGGTTCGCAGCGAAGCCCCCTCCGAACACAGGGAACACAAGGCCGAAGGGTACAATACCACTTCGGCCAGAATTAATAAAAGCCAAACAGTGGCACCAGGCACCAAGCCACAACCATCTTGGGCCCCTCCAGGCATGTCCAAATCACAGAAGAGATGCCTACAAAGACTACGGGCACAGGAGATGCGCGAGAAGAAAGCTGAGGCCAAGCGCGATGCTACCTTCGAAGAAATCCGCCCTCGGCCAGCTACCAAACATGTATGGAGGGAGAAGCCAGTTGAGATGACCAACCCGGCTCCTAGTCCAAGCGACGACAACGAAGACATGCTCGACGATGATTACTCGCCCATCTCTGAGGGACCCGTGCCCTGGGTAATGGACATCAACATCGTCACGCTGCCTGCCGAGTTCGCCCTACCACAGGATGAGGCTGAGGTCGCTAAATTGAACCTTGGTCCGCGCAATGCCATCTTCGAGAAGCCCGAGGACTCGGTTCGCCATATAAAACACCTCTATGTTAGAGGTCACATCGATGGGAAGCCGAATTCCCGAATGCTCGTCGACGGCGGCGCCACTGTTAACTTAATGCATTATTCGTTGTTGAAGAAACTTGGCAGGGAGGAGGATCACCTAAAGAAGACCAACTTGATGCTCAACGGCTTCAACGGCGAGATCTCTAAGGCCAAGGGAGTACTCTCTATGGAGTTGACTATGGGCAACAAGACATTGCCAACAACATTTTTCGTCGTCGATGTACAAGGTAACTATAGCGTGTTACTCGGACGCGACTAGATTCACGCAAACTATTGCGTTCCTTCTACTCTACACCAGTGCTTGATATAGTGGGACGGCGATGATGTGGAGGTCATCCCCGCGGATACTTCGGCCCAAGTAGCTTTGGTCGATGTGTCGGTTGACGCCATCCATAACAAAGTAGAGTGTCTATCAGGTAGAGATCTTTTGGATTACGATTTTGTTAGTGTATCCGGAGGACGGTTTGTACCAGTGTTTGTAAAGCCGGCTGGAGTAGCACGACTATTTTTGTATTAATAGTCATGTCTAGCAAGGGTAATCTAGATTGGCTAAAGTCTCACGTGGAGCAGTATCGGTCTAATAAGGATGGTATTGCCGAAGCCATCGAGGACTTTAGCGAGGTAGAAAAATTAGAACAAGGTTTTGTGTCGGCCGATCCCTTGGATGAGGTTGACATAGGTGATGGTAGCTTCACAAGGCCGACTTTTGTAAACCAACATTTGTAGCCCGATGAAAAGGCTGAAGTAATAAAGTTACTTCGCTCGTATGTCAATTGTTTCGCATGGGAGTATAGCGAGATGCCAGGGCTAAGCCGCGAGCTCGTGGAACATCGGCTGCCCATCAAGTCCGGATTTAGGCCTTATAAGCAGCCCCCCCACCGCTTTAATTCGGTCGTCTATGACCGAGTAAAAGAAGAAGTGGAGCGACTACTCAAGGCTGAATTTATTAGGCCGTGCAGGTAGGCGGAATGGGTTGCTAACATTGTGCCTGTAGAGAAGAAAGGGAGCGGCAAGATACGAGTATGCATTGATTTCCGGGATTTGAACAGAGCCACTCCAAAGGATGAGTATCCAATGCCGATAGCTGACATGCTGATCAACGATGCTTTAGGACACAAGGTACTAAGCTTTCTTGATGGCAATGCTGGTTATAATCAAATTTTTATGGCTGAAGAGGACGTATACAAGACTGCCTTTTGATGCCCCGGTTTTTTCGGTTTATTCGATTGGGTTGTCATGACTTTTGGTTTGAAAAATGTTGGCGCCACATATCAGCGCGCAATGAATTTGATCTTTCATGACTTGTTGGGAGTCATGTTAGAAGTTTACATCAATGATGTTGTGGTCAAATCAGACACTATGGGAAACCATTTAGCCGATTTGAAGATTGCTTTCGATAGGATGCGACAGTATGGGCTGAAAATGAACCCGCTTAAGTGTGCTTTTGGCGTGTCGGCGGGTAAGTTCTTAGGTTTCTTGATTCACGAGAGAGGCATAGAGATTGATCATAAGAGACTTGAGAAGATCAAAAACATTGCAGCGCCGACATGCAAGAAGGATGTACAAAAATTGCTAGGCAAGATGAACTATTTGCGTCGCTTTAAATCCAACTTGTTTGGCAAGATTGATGCATTTGTCCCCATACTTCGGCTAAAGAATGAACCCGAGTTCACTTGGGGGGCAAGACAACAAAGTGCTTTCGAAAAGATCAAGGAGTGCTTGTCATCACCGTTTGTGGTGAGAGCACCTAAAGCCAGGATTTCATTTCGGTTATACATTGCCGCTGAAGATAGCGTGATTGGAGCTGTGCTAACCCAGGAGGTAGAGGGGAAGGAGTACATCATCACATTCTTGAGCCGCCGCCTGCTGGACGCCGAAACTAGGTACGCGTTTGTGGAACGATTATGTTTATCACTTTATTACGCGTGCACTAAGTTACGCCACTATCTTCTCCCCACTACATGTGTTGTCGTTTGCCAAACCGATGTTGTGAATCACATGTTACATAAGCCGATTCTAAGTGGGAGAATCGGAAAATGGGCTTACGCGTTGATTGAGTACGATTTGGCCTACGAACCCCTGAGAGCAATGAATGGCCAAGTCGTGGCCAACTTTATAGTTGATCATCACATAGATGTTAGCTGGAGTGATACTGTTGCTCTAGTTAAGGTAGTACCATGGAAACTCTATTTTGATGGTTCGGCTTGCAAGAACGGCCAAGGCATTGGAGTGGTTCTCATATCACCTAATGGGATGCACTTTGAAACTTCGGCCCGACTAGAATTTACTTCCACTAACAACCAAGCCGAATATGAGGCTTTATTGCTAGGACATGAATTACTAGAATCCATAGGTGCTAGACATGTTCACGCATACAGTGACTCTTTGTTAGTAGTGCAACAAGTAGATAAGAGTGCTCAATGTTTTAATGGCTTGCTAAATAGTTACTTGGATAAATGTCTAGACATAGTGGCCACTTTTGATGACTTCAAAATCTCTCACGTGTCAAGAGAAACCAACTCAGTCGCAAATGATTTGGCTCAGCAAGCATCTGGTTACCAAGTCAGGAGAGGAAAATTTTCTGTATTGGAAAAGTCGATGCTTGGTCTCACTGCCGAAGCCAGTAGCGGTGGGCAGGCGCAAGATTTGGGTCGAACCCCTCGGGTCGCCGAAGGTCACTGCGCACCAAGGATCCTAGACCGGAGTACCCTGCCGACCGAAGGTGCTGGCACGCCAAAGTCCGTAGGAGTTTGTTTAGAGGATGGAACAGCAAAACCCTCTGAAACCCATAAGGGCGATTGGAGAGTCCTAATCGTCCGATATTTGAGAGACCCTAGCCAAAGGGTTGATCGGAAGGTTCGGCGACAAGCGTTCAAATTCGTGTTGTTAGACTACACATTGTGTCGATGAACCATCGACGGAGTGCTATTGAAGTGTTTAGACCATGAGCAATCTCAGGTGGCCACAGGAGAAGTCCATGAAGGGCTTTGCGGCACTCATCAGTCGGCCCAAAAAATGAGTTGGATGCTCAAAAGAGCAGGTTTTTATTGGCCGACTATGACTGAAGATTGTTTCAAATACTATAGAGGGTGTGAAGCATGTCAGAGGTTTGGCAATATTCAGTTAGCTCCTGCCTCATTGCTCAATCCTATTGTCAAGCCATGGTCGTTTCGAGGTTGGGGTTTAGACTTCATCGGCCAGATTCACCCTCCTTCCTCAAAAAGGCATCGGTTCGTGTTGATGGCAACGGATTACTTCACTAAATGGACTGAGGCCGTACCTCTCAAGAACATGACTCACAATGAGGTACGTGATTTTATTTTGAAGCACATCATACATAGATTCGGCATTCCTCAAACCCTTACTACAGATCAAGGTAGTTCATTTGTTTCTGGAGAAGTAAGGGACTTCGACGAATATTATGGTATTAAGTTGATAAACTCTTCACCTTACTATGCTCAGGCCAATGGTCTGGCCGAGTCTAGTAATAAAACCGTGATTAAGCTTATTAAGAAGAAAATTGAGGAGTTTCCTAAAAGGTGGCATGAAGTGCTTTCTGAGGCGCTATGGGCTTACAGAATTGCGAAGCACGGCACTACCAAGGTCACTTCATACGAGCTATAGTATGGACAAGAAGTCGTTCTGCCTGTAGAGGTAGATCTTGACTCCTTAAGAGTGTTAAAACAAGATGGCTTGTCGGTCGACGAGTATGAAACTCTTCTAAAGGATAATCTAGAGGAAGTGACCGATAAGAGACTAAGGGCTTTAGAAGCCATAGAAATAGACAAGAAGAGATTAGCTAGAGCCTACAATAAAAAGGTTAAACCAAAATCGTTTCAAATAGGAGACTTGGTGTGGAAAACGATTTTACCCTTAGGCACGAAGAGTCCCGAGTTTGGTAAATGGTCACCTAGTTGGGAAGGTCCTTTTAAGATAGCCGAAATTGCTCCCGGCAACACATACGTGTTGGAATCCCTGCAAGGAGAGCGGTTTCGAAGAGCTTTGAATGGTAGGTACTTGAAGAGGTATTTACCAAGTGTGTAGTAAACATCATAAGAAGTGTCGAAAAGCTGATATGGATGGTATCGTCTTCAGCTCGTTATGCTTTTAGTTCACTAGTTCACTAAAAGGCACGGGGGCATGTGTTGATAGCAAAAAATGGCATTAGTGGCTAGATTGTCAAAATATCAATTTTTATGATTTGGGCCGAAAATACACATGTATAGGGTCTGTCTGAAGCCCTACAGGGCCGAAGTCCATTGAGCTATGGGCTCTGAAAGCCTCCATCCAGCCCATGGGCTTCGGCCGGGAAGCCTTCGGAGGCCCACGCTACCGAAGCTTCGGCCCGAGGAGCAAGCCACGATGGGCCTGGCCAAAGCCCACTTCGGCAGAAGTAGAATTGTATACGTTTCCAGCTCAATCTTTATCTCTATCTGGCCGGATTAATAGCAGATTAGATTAGGAGTTAAGCCCCTATAAATCGAGAGGCAAGGCCAGCGTAGAGAAGACCCCCCAACTCAAACCAAACCAAAGCCCCATGCTTTGATCGTATTTACTTTACTTTATTTTCCTGTACCTCTTCGTGGGTTTGCCTGGAAGCACTCCACCGGCCACTACGGAGTAGTGGTAACCCTTGTTACTTCGCCTGTGAAGTATCCGTTAATCTACGTAATAGATTGCTATCGCCTTGTTACTTCACCTGTGAAGTATCCGCAATTCTACGTAACGGATTGTTACCTTCACTACTAGTGCAACACTTAGCAAAATTCGGTCCTCAGGCCGAATTGGTACTTCAAATCATCTCTGTTGCAGGTTCCTACGTAGGGAGATACTTCGTCGGAGGAGTCTAGAGTTGAGAGATCGGTTCCGGAGGTCCCAGGACACCCTTCGGCGGGACTGCGGGCTCCGACAACAGGCTTCGTTAGCATATTTCATCTCAATGGGCTTCACCACGACTATACTCCGCACCGGACGAAGTTGCACTAACACGCGCCCCTCGTGTCACTATTCCGTAGTTTGTTGTATCGGAGATCACACGCCGAACCCCACTGTTCGGAGGTGATCATCGCATCCAGATCCGTTCGGAGTCCATCTTCGGTCAGATCAGTCCGAACGCCGAAGCACCCTTCGTGTGGAGTACTTCGCACCAGACGCCGAAGGTACACTTCGGTGAACCCTCCGCGCCAGACTTCGAACTAGACAGGCTCCGACTGGTTTGCTGATTTTATTCTGTTTAATCTATCTCTTTCGGCTAATTGGATTATTTTGCGTAATCTGGATGCCTGGCGACTCCACCCCCCTTATCACTACTAAGGGTAGTCAGAACGCGACATCGGTGCCACGTAACGCTTAGGCTTGTCCCTAAGTATCCGTGGGCTTTTGGATCGTCGAACTGACCCAAGTGTGGGGGCACGTTTCCGTGTCAACACACTCGAATAGTGGTCAATCGAGCAACAGGTGAGTAAGTGTCAAAGAAATCTTCGCCTTTTTCTGGGTATAGCCCTTGGCTACAAGTTGAGCCTTATACTTTTCAATAGTACCATCAGGCCTAAGCTTATTTTTGAACACCCACTTGCACCCTACAGGTTTGCAACCATAAGGTCGTTTTGTCACCTCCCAAGTCCTGTTAGCTATAATGGAATCCATCTTGCTACGGACAGCCTCTTTCCAGTAGTCTTCATTAGGAGATGCATATGCTTCTGACATAGACATGGGAGTGTTATCCACAAGGGACACAGTGAAATCATCACCAAGGGATTTATTTATCCTTCGTCGCTTGATCCTCCTAGGAGCTTCACTGTCATCCTCCTTAGGGACAGTTTCATGTGTTTGTTTAGAAAATTTAGGTGGTGTGATTGAATTGGGAATTGTCTAAGGCGTTTGACTAGAAGTGCTATGAGTATCTTTCATTAGAAATATGCTATCAAAAATGTTGCATCTCGAGACTCTATAATTGTACCAACATGCATGTCTGGTACGTCAGATTTTACTACTAAAAATCTATAGGAAATACTACGATGAGCATATCCTAGAAAGACACAATCCATAGTTTTAGGTCCAAGCTTGCGCTTTTTAGTTATTGGTACATTGACTTTCGTCAAGCAACCCCATGTGCGCAAGTAAGAAAGTGATGGTTTTCTTCCAACCCACATCTTGTGTGGGGTTTTGTCCTTATTCTTGTTAGGAACTCTATTTAATACATGACAAGAGGTCAATAACGCCTCCCCCCACCATGCCTCAGATAATCCCCCAGTGTCTAACATGGCATTAACCAACTCAGTCAATGTGCGGTTCTTCCTTTTGGCAATCCCGTTTGATTCGGGTGAATAGGGAGGTGTTCTCTCATGTATAATTCCATGTTCCTCATAGAATAAGTCAAACTCATTTGAAAAATACTCTCCACCATGATCCGACCTAAGTATTTTGATCTTTCTCTCTAGTTGATTTTCAGCTTCTGCCTTATAAATTTTAAAATAGTCAAGAACCTCATCTTTCATTTTTAATAGATAAACATAGCAAAATCTAGTCGCATCATCAATTAGGGTCATGAAGTATCATTTTCCACCCTTAGTGGTGCCAAGTTTCTCTCCTCGGCTGCCCTGTGAGGCTTACGAGGTTGCTTTGACTACACACAACTATGTCACTTAGAACCTTTAACAATGGAAATGTTTGGAATTAAGTTCATACTAAAAAGTCGAGACATCAAAACAAATTGACATCGTCACTAACATTGCCACAAATATGGTTCACAGATTTATTGTAGAAATCGGAAAGGGAAAAGCGAAACAAGCCACCACATTTGTAGCCTTTACCAATAAATAGTTCATGTTTTGGCACAACTATTTTATTAGACTCAAACACCAATCTAAACCAATCCCTACATAGACGGGAGCCACTAACTAGATTTTTGTTAATAGAAGGGACATGTTGCACGTTCTTCAGCTGCACGATCTTTCCCGAAGTAAACTTCAAATCTACCGTGCCAACACCATGAACAAAAGCATGAGACCCATTCCCCATTATGACGGAAGAATCCCGAGTGACCTGGTAAGAAGAGAACTAAGAGATATTATCATAAACATGTACATTAGCCCCTGTATCAACCCACCAATTGGTAGACTGATCAACTGAAAGAACAATATGAAAATTACCATACCTGTTGCCATCTTCAGTATTGCCAATGGTCACATTGATAGACTTTGAAGTCTGTCCTGCAGGAGCTTTCATCCCATTGCGATGTGGACACTTCTTGGCCCAATGGCCAACTTATCCACATACAAAGCAAGGCTTTGCATTTGTGTTACTCTTCTTCTTCTTGTAGTTGGTAGTTTGTTTGACTTTGAATTTCCCTTTGTTCTTGCCTGAGGTTTTGATGAGGACATCACTTCACATGATACACACATGGAGCCTCCACCTACAATTCAGTTACTAGGACGAATCACATGCACCCGTGCCCGTCGCTTGAACCATGAGGTTAATTCATTCCTTAGCAACTTTGATTATATTTGTTTGGATGGGATGCTACTGAATACTAGTGATATTTTGTTGCTTAGGAACATGGGAGATGGAATAGGAGAGTTGGAGTTGAAGACGGAGCCGCACGGACGATTTGAAGTCAAGAATTCGCTGGTTCGGACTACATCGACCACCATTCACCAAAATGGTCATAACTTCCTCATACGAAGTCCGATTGGCGCGTTCTTGGAGTTTTTGGAAAGCTGAGGAGAAGAAGGATCGTTTGCCGTTGGTTCCACCTCATTTGGAGTCTCGAGTCGTCCTGTGTGAATAAAACAGTACTGCGTGACAGAACTTGGCCATGTTGGCCCATAGTTTGATTCTGTACGTCTTCTAGCCCACAGCCCATGTCTGTTCGCCTTCCACAGGCCGCCGCCCTATATATTCTCACGCCAGCCACCTCTAGGGGGAGGTTTTGCTTTGTTGCATCTACACTGTTGTGTTTAGATCCCGCCTCTTGCACCGGACCGATTGGCTGCTGCATTGGCGTTTGTGAAACCTCACCTTATCTTCGTTTGTCTGTGATTTGGCATTCGATTTGTATCCTTCCTGTTCTTGCTTGTGTTCTTGGGTTCGCTTGCAGGAATTAGCCTTCGTGGCGAGGTCAATCGCGTCCTGCGTGGTTGATAACCAACGGAGACAGTGGTGTAACGATTGCAAGGTTTTGATCCGCCGGACCGGAGCCTTGGATCGCCAACGTCGAGATTCTCCACCAACCCAAGTTTATCCCTTACCTAGCGGAAGATCGGGACCAATCCCCCATCAGCTGGTATCAGAGCTCAGATTTCCCGTTAGGTAATCTCGATCTGTTTTTGTTTTTACCTAGAGTCCAGAAAACCGCACCAAAAAAATTCCCCACCGAGAACCCCTTTGTGCCTTGCGATTTTAATTTCAGTTTTAACTTTGTTGAGTTCGTGTTCTTGGTCGAGTCTTGTTGCTGGTTTAGTCATCCCTCTGTGTCGTTTGAGTAGTAGTTGTTCTTGTGTCTCAAAAAAATTCCCCACCGAACCCCCCCTTCCGCAACCCTATTTGTTTTCCACATCTACTCTCTGTGACCCCCCTTCAGTAAAACAGGCATAACTTTTCGCTCGTTTGGCAGAAAAATCTGAAATTTTTTGAGCGTCTTCCTGACCCAATTTGGGTGGGTACTCTAACCGGCTATGCCGGTTAGCCCTCACCAAACTCGCCAAAAAAAATCAGGAAGATAAAGAAAAAAATTGGACAAAGTTTTGCTCGCCGGACAGCGAACTTGTTTGAATTTTTGTGAGCCACATCCCACCTCAGTTGCAGGTGCCAATTTTTGTGGTTGTATCTCTTGTCATCCTTGTTTCAAAAAAAATAGAGTGAAAAAAAAGAGAAAAAAAATATAAAAAAAAAAGAGAAACAGTCCTGTTGTTGCTTGTCCGAACTCTTGTCCGAACTCCTGTCCGAACTCTTGTCCAATCTGAGGCAGTCTTTGGCTGTTTGTTGCTTGTCCGATCTCTTGTCTGAACCTTTGTCCGAACTCTTGTCCGATCTCTTGTCCGATCCGAGCAGCAGCAGAAGAAAAAAAAAATTGTGCACATACCCTTGTCCGATCACTTGTCCGATCTCTTGTCCGATCTTTTGTCCGATCTGTAGAGAGCTGATTTTGGCCTGTGTTGCTTCCATTTGAGTTTTGGGCACATAGTTTCCCTCTATTGCTTGAATTTTCACCTTGGGAGCACTAAGGCCAGCAACTTTGACGAGTACTAGGGAATACTTATTGAACTTGGTTTAACTGTTATTATTATCGCTAATCCTTGCTACTCACTTGCCTTCCAAGCTACACCTTTCTCTTGGTCAGGACAAGATCATTTCTTACAATTGTACACCACCCTCCACTTGGTTCATCACCTGTAGGCCGGTGACCTCACTGCGGCGTGGTAAGAACACTTGCAAGCGTGGGTAAGGTGCTTGACGGATTGCTTCCACCCCACACCCACCACCACACCTAGCTGTTTACATAAGGATTATTCTTTGTTGCTTTGTCTTTTCTCTAACATGGCAGAACTTATTGTACAACGTGACTTGAGCACTCACATGGACCAGGACGACCAGGCACAACGGAACAATATATTTCAGACCTTCTTCCGCGTCAAAGACCGTCGTGCGCGTGTCATCATCGACAGCGGTAGTTGCAACAATTTGGTGAGCCTCGACGTGGTAACTAAGCTTCAACTTCCCACACGTGCACATCCACACCCTTACCATGTGCAATGGCTCAACGACGGCGGTAAGGTCAAGGTAACACAAACTGTTCACATCGAATTTTCCATTGGTACATACTTCGGAAGTGCTGATTTTGATGTAGTACCAATGCAAGCATGTTCTCTATTACTTGGTAGACCTTGGGTATATGATACTGATGCTACACACCATGGTAGGAGCAATAAGTACACATTTATGTATAAAGGAAAGAAAGTTACATTGCTTCCTATGACTCCTGCTGAAATTGTGAAATTTGAACAAGAAAAACGTGCTAGGGACGCACAAAAGAGCAAACAACTTTCTGAAAACCAGCAAGTAGCTAAAACACTTTCGAGGCAACAAAAAGAAAAAGTTGTTTCTCCTTCCTCATCACAAGTTAATAATCTGAAAGGATGTGTCATGCATGCAACTAAAACTAACCTTGCAGTACGTAGTTTTCTTGGTCTTGCAGGTTTCTACCGGCGTTTTGTGAAAGATTTCAGCACCATAGCTGGTCCTTTACCTGAGTTGACCAAGAAGGGAGTTACTTCTACTTGGGAGTCAGCACAAGAACAAGCTCTTGCCACACTCAAGGATCGCCTTACACGTGCACCTCTACTTCAGCTACCCGACTTCAGTAAGTCTGTTGAGTTAGAATGTGATGCTAGTGATTTTGGAATAGGAGATGTGCTGCTACAAGGAGGTAAACCCGTGACCTATTCTAGTGAGAAATTGCATGGTCCACAATTGAATTATTTTACCTATGATAAGGAATTATATGCCTTAGTGTGTGTGCTTGAAACTTGGCAGCATTCTGATCATGAAGCACTAAAATATTTGAGAGGACAAGCTAAACTGAACCATAGACATGTTAAATGGGTTGAATTTATTGAATCTTTCCCATACATTGAGAAATACAAGAATGACAAAGAAAATGTGGTTGCTGATGCTTTGTCTCGTAGGATTGTTCTTTTATCTCAACTTGATATTAACGTTCCAGATTTGGAAAGTTTGAAAGATTTGTATGTTGTAGATAAAGAAGTTGCTGAACCATTCACTAAATGTAATGATGGGAAAGGTTGGAAAAGATTTCATGTTTATGACGGCTTCTTGTTCCATGCTAACAAGCTATGTGTTCCAGATTCGTCCGTACGTTTGCTGTTGTTGCAGGAATCACATGGCGATGGATTAATGGAACATTTTGGGAGAGAAAAGACTTTGGCCCTGCTGTCCAATAATTTTTATTGGCTCAAGATGCGGAGAGATGTTGAACGATTTGTGCAGCGTTGTGCCACATACCATAAAGCTAAGTCCAAACTTAACCCGTATGGTTTGTATACTCCACTTCCTGTTCCTAGTGCACCTTGGGAAGATATTAGCATGGACTTTATTGTGGGATTGCCTAGGACAAAGAGGGGGAGAGACTCCATATTTGTAAGAGTGGATAGGTTTTCTAAAATGGCACACTTTATTCCCTGTCACAAGACCAACGATGCTTCACATATTGCTGATTTATTTTTCAGGGAAATTGTGAGATTGCACGGGATGCCTAGAACTATTATTTCAGATCATGATGTGAAGTTTATGAGTTACTTTTGGAAGACAATGTGGGCCAAGCTTGGCACAAAATTGTTATTTTCAACAACTTGTCACCCGCAAACTGATGGTCAAACAGAGGTGGTAAATCGTACACTCTCCATGTTGCTGCGAACAATGATTAAGAAGAACTTGAAAGAATGGGAGGACTGTCTTCCACATGTCCACTCAACAACACACTTGTGCCCGTCTGAAGTGGTGTATGGTTTTAAGCCAATCACACCACTTGATTTGCTGCCACTTCCTTTTCAAGAGAGAGCAAACATGGAAGCAACTAAGTGTGCAGAGTTTGTGAAAGCTATGCATCTGAAGACCAAGAAAGTTATAGAAAAGAAAGCACGCTATTTTGCTCAGAAGACAAATAAAGGAAGAAAGAAGATGTTTTTCAAACCAGGAGATCTTGTTTGGTTGTACTTGCGCAAGGATCGTTTTCCTGATTTGAGAAAGTTTAAATTGATGCCCCGTGCTGATGATTTAAAACCCTATTTGGGAGCTGACGAAGAGCTTGAGTCGAGGACGACTCCAATTCAAGAGGGGGAGGATGATGAGGACATCACTTCACATGATACACACATGGAGCCTCCACCTACAATTCAGTTACTAGGACAAATCACATGCACCCGTGCCCGTCGCTTGAACCATGAGGTTAATTCATTCCTTAGCAACTTTGATTATATTTGTTTGGATGGGATGCTACTGAATACTAGTGATATTTTGTTGCTTAGGAACATGGGAGATGGAATAGGAGAGTTGGAGTTGAAGACGGAGCCGCACGGACGATTTGAAGTCAAGAATTCGCTGGTTCGGACTACATCGACCACCATTCACCAAAATGGTCATAACTTCCTCATACGAAGTCCGATTGGCGCGTTCTTGGACTTTTTGGAAAGCTGAGGAGAAGACGGATCGTTTGCCATTGGTTCCACCTCATTTGGAGTCTCGAGTCGTCCTGTGTGAATAAAACAGTACTGCGTGACAGAACTGGGCCATGTTGGCCCATAGTTTGATTCTGTACGTCTTCTAGCCCACAGCCCATGTCTGTTCGCCTTCCACAGGCCGCCGCCCTATATATTCTCACGCCAGCCACCTCTAGGGGGAGGTTTTGCTTTGTTGCATCTACACTGTTGTGTTTAGATCCCGCCTCTTGCACCGGACCGATTGGCTGCTGCATTGGCGTTTGTGAAACCTCACCTTATCTTCGTTTGTCTGTGATTTGGCATTCGATTTGTATCCTTCCTGTTCTTGCTTGTGTTCTTGGGTTCGCTTGCAGGAATTAGCCTTCGTGGCGAGGTCAATCGCGTCCTGCGTGGTTGATAACCAACGGAGACAATGGTGTAACGATTGCAAGGTTTTGATCCGCCGGACCGGAGCCTTGGATCGCCAACGTCGAGATTCTCCACCAACCCAAGTTTATCCCTTACCTAGCGGAAGATCGGGACCAATCCCCCATCAGGTTTGATGCACCACGTTGGCGCTTGATTGCCCCTCACCTTTTGCCGCAGTATCCTTTTCCCGAGCTTTCTCCCCAACATCAAGAGACCTTATCAAACTCTCAACAGAGAATTCCTGTCTCTTGTGTTTGAGTGCAGTATCAAAACTCCTCCATGAAGAAGGTAATTTCACAATAATGCAAGCAGCCACAAACGTGTCGGGTAAGGCACACTTTAGGAGTTCGAGTTCCTTCGTAATAGTCGGTAATTCATGAGCCTGATCCACTACAGAACGGTTATTAACCATCCTATAATCATGAAATTGCTCCATGACATACAGGTAATTGCTAGCATCAGTAGCACTGAATTTGGCATTCAGTGCATCCCATAACTCCTTCGTGTTTGTCATGTGCATATACACCTCACACAGACGATCAGCGAGAACGTTAAGAATGCATCCTACAAAGATTGTAGTGGCATCCTTGATCTGCCATCTCTTGAAGTGCACACCGGCAAATTTCTCTGGCCTCAGTGCATTGGCAAATCCAGCCATATGAAAACCAGAGTGCCTAAAATAAAGTTTTTGGATTGTTGGAATAATAGCACTTATAGGTTTAACTTATTCCACAAATAAACCATGACATGAAACAGATGAATTCACAAAACCACGGTATACGATTACACTATACACATGTATAATATTGTAGTCCACATGAACAGGAATAATGTACCGAACGTGATAAGAACATACCAGATGTTCACAGTTGGAGAAGTAATAGATCGTACGGGTACCACGACGACGACGCACGGTACCAGACGACGGCGATGACGAGCAGCACTCGAGCGAAGAGGAAGATGAGCTATGCTAGATGAACGCGAGCAGTCGCGTAGAGCCCTTCCCAAAAACCTTATTCGCCCTATCCCGGTGCAGGATCTCGAAGGCGACGGGTTCCGGAGACCTGCTCTCTCGCTCAACGGTGCACGCCCATGAGTAGAACGAAGTAGTCTACGAGTGGCAGCACAACACAAAGGAGATCGACAATACTATTCTTTTCTCTTCTGCTAAGGGGCAGTTGCTCGGTATTAGTGGAGGAGAAACAAGTGCGTGATCAGGGCGTCTCCACGTTCTCCACTAGTAATTGATCCAAAGATGAATCGTAACCATTCCAAAAATTGCGCCCGCGGCAAAACAAAACTACAAAAGGGAGCCGTGTCTGCGCAAGCAATCGGAGCCGATTTCGGCGGACCATTCATGTGCATGCCGCACGCCTGTGCCCAAGCCCGGTGAGGCGAGTGAGCGCACACGTGTGTTTCTCTAGTATTGTCTCACCCACATGGGTCTATGTTGGACCGGAAACGGCGACCAGAGGGGGGGTGAATGGGAGCTTTTAAAATTTCAGGCTAAAATTAGCCTTCTGTTTTAATACAGTCTACTGCGGAACAGGCTTTGAACACAACCCTCGAAGGTCTGGTTCGGAGGTAAATGACAGCTCCGAACACAGGCTTCGCAAGGAGTAAAAGTTCGAAGCCTAAAAGACTTCGCTCAACATGCAACCCCGAAAAATCTACTCTGCTCAGTCAGTGCAGGCTCCGCACACAAGGTGCTTCGAGCAGGCTTCGCACTTCACCCTTCGCAAGAGTGGACTGCCCTCTGAGGACTTCGACCTAATACTTAGCGACAGCAACTAGTGCTGGGCTTCGTACACCAAAGGTCTAAACGCACACTAACAGACTTCGCTAGGGGCTTCGACACGCGAAGCTAAACGGGCTTCGACACGCGAAGCTAAACGGGCTTCGATCAGGGCTTCGCTAGTAAGCAGCAAGGTCTAGCCTTCTGTTACACAGAGCGAACGCACACTGAAAAGCACACTTCGCACAAAACACCCTTCGCCTAGACAGGCTTCGGTGCACTACAACTAGCGAGGTATGCAAACAAGCTCAAGCAGAAAGACAACACAGAAGCAGGGCTTCGCCGCTTGAACAGGGAACACAGTAAAAGAACTCACTGGATGAATACAACGTGTGTGGGGCTAGTACAGGAGCTCAACAGTAAATGCTCAAAGTGTTAAATGTTACCTACCCAGCCCCCATATTTATAGCCACTATTCACCCAAGTGAATTGACTACATTACCCCTAGGGTTTACACCAGTTTTGTCTCTACAGAATAGAGGGGTACAAAAGGTAGTCAACTTTATTTTGGAGGCTTCTCTGTCGGCTTTACAGAGGGGACAGCGTCAGCTTTTTGCAGAGCAGACAATGTCAGCCTTTGCAGTCTTTGACCTTTCTGAAGCCCCCCTTCGCACACGAGGGGTGCGGTAGCTTCGGTGAGAGGCCTTGAGCCTGACGGCCTTCGCTTCACCGAAGTTAGCCTCCGATACAGTGACGGTTTTGAGCCGAAGCCGGCAAAGCCCTTGGGCCTTCGCACCACCACCTCCGGAGTGGACCACCACGTCTTCGCAGCTACTCCCAGCTCAAACTCCGTCAGTCCATGTACCGAAGCCATGCATGGCCGAAGTACCACAAGTCAACCTTGCTCCGGAGCTAGCCTCGCTCTGAAGCCTTCCTCACTCTGAAGCCCTACCTTCGGAGTACCACCCTTCGAAGTCCCTCCTTCGTCCAAGGCCTCCGCACGAAGCATTCCATGAGCACTTCGTCGCAGTGTCTCTCCCCGAGCACACTCCTCGATGAGCCTCACCCGGACCATGCCTTCGATGCGCCTCGACTTCTGAGACCTTCGTCGGGTACCTTCGAATGTCTCCCTCCGGAGCACACTTCGAACGCCTTGCCTCCGCAGAGGACTTGAACCACCAAACTCCGAAGTCTCTCCTTCCGGAGTACCTTCGAAGTGCCTCGCCTCTGAGGACTTCTTCTCGGAGTACCTTCACCCGGAGTCACGCTCTGCACTTACTGCCTTCTCCTGGTGCACCTCGACCCGAGGACCGACCTGGACCCCTTCGCAGCCACCGTGACGGAGCTCCCCGCTCCCCTGGCATCAAGCCTCCCGCTTGACCCAGGTTCACCTGCTACGTCCGTCCGTCGCCTCCGCGGTCCCCTGCGCACCACAGACAAGCAGACAAGTGTATCCAGTACTTCGGAGACCTCTTCGGGTTAGCAACCCTCGGCACACACTCCGGTGTACCGCCCAAAGTACCGAGACCTTCGGTACAAACCCAGTCATCGTGTGCTGTCGGACCCCTCCGACAGGCACAATCCGCTGCAACCGCTGCAGCAACCAAAGCAACCTCCAAACCCCCTTCGGAGGTACCCCTTCGAACCAGAGGTAAAACTTTGTCAATCACTCATCACACTCCGAAACCAACCCTTGGTTTCTCAGTCTGGTTGCAAGGAGAGCACCATCCCTTATAAGGTGATCTCTGATACCACTGTTGGGGAATAGGGAAGCTACACTAGCAGGCAAATTCAAAATTTTCGCCCTAAGCCCAAGACTCATGCGTGTGCGAGACCATGGATCGGTACCTTCTAGCACAAGACACGCTAGGTGCAGTGAAAGAAGATGTCGGAATAGCGTGTCAAGCCTATCCTCGCTTCGTCCTTGCCGTCCTTCGTCGATCCGATCGATGAAGATGACGTAGTCATTTGCATGTTGGATTCCACAAGCATCGCTATTGGAGCAACGCCTCCATGGAGTCCACACGTATAGGGATGGAGAACCTCCCACGGCAGCGTGCTAGGACCGCACGTGAGAGACAGGGATCCTTGACCTCAACGATTGAGATCAAAAAAGAAAGGAGAGTACTCTTTGGTGGCTAGGTCTAATCTAGGCTTATTCCTTGGTTCCAAGACGTCCTCCTTCTCTCCTTTTATAGGGCTGAGAGCCCCCTGGTTGTGTCTATCTTGAAACCTTCAAAACCGTAACAGATCTAATATGTTTGCCCACGTCAGAACTTCTGATCCTGGATCGAAACTTTTGATAGGGTATTTAGGTCTCCCGATACAATACGACATGCAACAGATCCAATCTGTTATCGCCCACCTCAGAACTTTCGATGCCATATCAGAACTTGCGATCATTACAAAATTCCCCGATTCCGAATCGGATCTTCTGGCTCATTGGAAATTCTGATACCATGTCGAAACTTCTGAAGCAACATTTGCTCTCTGTATCGAGACCATATAATAACCGGAACTTCTGATCGGTGGATTTTTCTTGGGCATATCCTTCATTATTTGCTATATATATTGGACAGTTACTCATCGCAAAGTTTAATGGAGTGTCATGATACTTGATTGTGACCGTTCGAGTGCCGATAGTCAGGAATGGCTTCCAAGTGCTAGACTCGGGGAGTCTTTAGAACTCCGACTACTTGGTGGCTATTGAATCATTCGACCATTGGCTGGTCATTTCAAATGCTTTGTCTATTGACCCCTCCCTCCACTCGGTTATCATAAATGCATTCGGGAGATACCCTGGGGTCATATTCCTGATATTAATCTTATAATGTTTCTCTATCTTATTTAATACAATTCCACCGTCTTGTGTGGCTTGCTAAAAAAGATTTTGAGGAACATTTTACAATGCAGGGATTAAAGATCGAAAAGGCCATGGGAAAACATTCCAGACTAGACTTATATTTAGAGAAATGGGTATTAAACCTGTTATTATGTCTACAGGAGAATCAGTGTATCAAAAAGCAGGCAGTTTACAAGACACTAGAATTTTTCTCTACAGTATGCATGGTTTATGTAATATACAATATTTTCAAAGTCTACTAACTAGGCGCGCGCTGCTTCTTTTCTTAGGGGCTGATCACACAAACATCAGTCCAAACCTTTATAGTTCCTTTCCTTCCTTCAGATCTTGTTTTACTTTATGAGGAAAGAATTTTCTTTATGTGTCATCATAATGACTACAATACTCTTTTCCAGTTCATGTGTCATTGACACACATATTATGTTCACAGAGTAGCTGCTACCTGCACTTGTTAGTCATGTATATCTGATTGACCACGGTACAATGTTGCCATGCCTACTCCACTTAGTGAGCCTCCTTAGTGATGTTTAGTTGTCATCTTACAATAAATGCTGCAGTTACATTACTGATCCAATACGTGATGCATTCTACCTTACCATCATACATCGTAATAATACTCGTAGTAAGTCTATTTTTCTTTCATGCCTATATCATATATGGTAGCCACTTAATGATATTGTAAAAGTGCTACCTTTTATGTTTAGTTTTTTATTATGCATAACAACTTATTTCGTTGATTTGAGCAAATGTTTGGTAGAATAATTAAATTGAAATAGTCTGCTAACATGTTGTTGCACTAATTTATGGTCTTCCAATAACTCATTTTATCTTGGTTGGCCTGCTACGTATATATTGTTAGAAATAACAACACTTTTAGATTTAACTTATTCCACAAATAAATCATGACATAAAACAGATGAATTCGCATAACCACGGTATACGAGTACACTATACACATGTATAATATTGCAGTCCACATGAACAGGAATAATGTACCGAACGTGGTAAGAACGTACCGGATATTCACAGTTGGAGCAGTAACAGATCGGACTGGTACCACGATGACGACGCGCGGTACCGAACGACGGCAACGACGGGCAGCACTCGAGCGAAGAGGAAGACGAGCCATGGTGGACGAACACGAGCATTCGTACATAGCGCTTCCCAAAAACCTTATTCGCTCTCTCCCGGTGCAGGATCTCGAAGGTGATGGGTTCCGGAGACCAGCTCTCCCGCTCAACAGTGCACACCGATGAGCAGAACAGAGTAGTCTACGAGTGGAGACACAACACAGAGGAGATCGACAAGATTGTTCTGTTCTCTTCTGCTAAGGGGCGGTCACTTGGTATTAGTGGAGGAGAAATAGACTGTTCCAAAAATTATGCCCGCAGCAAAACAAAACTGCAAAAGGGAGTCGTGTATGCGCAAGCAATCAGAGCCAATTTCGGCGAACCATTCACGTTCATGCCGCGCGCCTACGCCCCCTGGCCTCGGCCCGTGCCCAAGCCCGGCCTAGCGAGGCGAGGTGAGCGAGCGGGCGCGTGTGTTTCTCTAGTCTTCTCTCACCAACATGGATCTAGTTGCAAGGAGAGCACCATCCCTTATAAGGTGGTCTCCCTCTCCTAGAACTAGCAAGGTGGGACTAAAGATTCACATGCTCCCTCTACATGGTGGGCCTTTGAGATTTTTCTAGGAATTATTCTTCAAATAAACTTGGGCCAGCCCATTTATTCAACATATATTAGGTAGTCAATTCACTATTGACATCATATTTTAGTAAATTGTTTTTCATCAATATCAATTTATTTATGTTGGTTTATTATCTCGAGAGATGTAATTGGAGTTTACTTGTTTACTTTCTTCATTCAGATTACAATGAACTTGTTATTTCATCAATATCAATTTATTTATATTGGCTTATTATCTCGAGAGACGTAATTGGAGTTTACTTGTTTACTTTCTTCATTCAGATTACAATGAACTTGTTATTTGCATTTGTGCATTGTATTTATTGAAGCTTTTTATGTAGACAATTCATAGCAGTTCAGAAAACAGCCTAGCTTTCATAGCCATCTTCAAAAGTTCCTTGAATGTTTAGATAGATGTTAAGATTTTTCTCATCTAGACAAGGTACATACCTGGTCCATATATATCATTGAGATATTTGGTGAATAATAAGCCTGATGAGCTAATGGATTTCATTTCTTACCGGTACCATATTGTTGTAGCAATTGTGTTAGCTACAGCAGGTTTTATGTGGTATATGGTGTATAGAATGAACCTCAAAGGGATCTCACAGAGGGAGAGATAATTTATACTGGTTCAGGCCTCCCCGGAGGGATAATAGCCCTACGTCCAGTCTACAGTGGATTTGGCATAGTTTTGCCTCTAATGAACAACCTGTCTATTACAAGGGCATGGCCCTATTTTTATTGGTACGCAGGCCAAATGAAAAGACCCAGTTGCCCTCTACAAGTTGTAGGCTTTTATAAGGGCAAGAAGGGAAAAAGGCTAGACTACTGAACATTTGACTTTACAGACGCAGTAGATAAACATCACTTCTGGAGAAGGTATACGGCATACCAGGGGCGAGGGGCCCCGGTATGGCTTTACACTGTAGCGATGCTTGGATATTTCTCCTGGTCTGGAGTACATGCCGGACGGCTTCAGCCAGAGCCAGCTGAGGGGGCTCCGAAGAGCACTCTGAAGCGGACCTCGAAGAGGGCCCCGAAGCGTGCTTCGAAGCGACTGTCAAAATGGGCTCCGAAAGGCTCTAGGGAGGGCTTCGAAGGGGACTGGAGGGGTCCCGGAGGCTTGACTCCGGAGGGGACCCTGAGGGATCCCGGAGGCTTGGCTCCGGAGGGCTCTAGAGGGGTCTCGGAGGCTTGGCTCCGGAGGGCTCCTAGAGGCTTGACTCCGGTGAGGCAAGTCTTGGCTGTTCTTGGAGTCGACTTCATCTGAGGAGGCTGGGGCTCATCTTCAGGCTTCGCCAGTTGATAAGCTCTGAACCCGAGGCCTTCGGAGGCTAACGTCATTTGGCCCCTGTTTAAGGGAAAACTAATTCCCCCAACAGTAGCCCCTCGCACGTAGCCCTTCGAAGCGAAGGGGTGCATGTGCGTCGGGACAAATGATTTGAGATAAGTGAAGCTTGGGGAAGGTAGGCCTTCGGAACCTGGTCTGAAGGCTGGCTTCGAAATACGTGGACAATGAGTGCTTATTCAGATTGACGGGACGCCCTCGGGGAGCCCTAGCGACCCTTTCCTGACCGTTGAAGCGCGGGGGGTGCGAAGGTTAACTTCATATTTTCACCCTGGGCCCATCGGTCAGAGAGTGTGGAGGCCGGGGTGACTAGTGAAAAAAGACTTTGGTGAGGGGCACACGGTTGCTTTTTACCGCCTATAAAAGGGGCTTGACGTACCATGGCTCCTCCCACGCTCTCATTTGCCTTCTGCTTCAGCCCCTAGCATCCTTTGCTCTCTTCTCTCCACCTTTGGCCTCACTCCTAGCCTGCTTTGAAGCCCCTTAGTGCCCTTCACACTAAAGCCTTGCGAGATGCCAAAGAAGGCTGCATTGAAGAAGGCCTTGATTCTGGGCATGAGCTCGAGCTCTATCCAGGCCCAAGCGCTGGCAGCGACGAAGCATACAGTGAGGCGCTTGGGGCCGATGGACCTTCGATCACCATCGGACAGATTTGAGCAAACTCTAGAGTTGAAGGCTTCGGCCTCTACGGAGGAGTCCATCCAAAGGATCTGCGAAGGGAAGATCTCTGAGGGCATCCAGCTTCGGGTGCCTAGGAAGATGGAGACCATCTTGAGGCCTCGGCCCGACGAAGTTGTTGTCTTTGAGGCCTTCTTCGAGGCAGACCTCAGACTGCCGACAGTGGACATGCTGAGCGAGGTGCTGAATGCATACAACTTCAAGCTCCCTCACCTGTCCCCAAATGTCGTGGCAAGGCTGGCAATCTTCGAGTAGGCCATGAGGGCTAAAGGCTGCGAGGGGCGCGTGGACGTCTTCATTGCCCTTCACAATGCAAGCTACCAGCCGAAGCGAAGGGAGGGGGCAAACAGTGTGGAGAGGGATTTAGCCATCGGGAGCGCCAATTTCCAGCTCCGGAAATAGTTACAAGATGACTTCCCAGCGAGGGCTGTAAACAACAAGTGGTACTCGAAGTGGGACCAAGAGTGGTTTTATGCTTCAGTGGGCACAGACTGCCCCCTTCGAAGTACCAACGCGCTCATTTCTTACTGACGCGAGGGCGCGGTGAAGTTGAGCTCTGAGGGCCTCCAATCGAGGATCCTGCTCCTGTGAAGGGTGGCGTGGAAGATGAGTATGAGGGACTTAGCCGAAGAGTTCATCACCCTTCGGCTTAGCCCCCTCGCACTCTCTTATCCAGAGAACTTGTTCCTGGCCTCGGGCTCGGAGGGCTCGAGTGAAGTATCGGCGGAGTGTCTTGGTAAGGCTTCGAACTTCTTCATCTTCAAACTTCGTAAAGTTAAACTTGTGTTGCTTTAGAATCTTGATGAAGTTGTGCACGACGTGCGTCCTCTGGAGGAGGCAATTGTGGTAGTCGAGCATGTCATTGGGGCTCCGACACAGGACGAGCAGATCCAAAGTCTTGCTCTGGTGGGGTCTTGGGAGTGCTGGAACCAGGTGTGGATCTAGCTTGGCACCGAGGGGCTCCAAATGCTCCCAAACTTCGCCAGCTTGGCACCTTTGGTGAGCGGTTCCAAAAGGAAGAGGGCGGATGACGAGGAACCCGAAACCTCGAAGTCTACAAGGTCCTCGAGAGTTTGCTCGGAACCTTCGGCGGACGAAGCCCCTGGCGCAGCGGAGCTTGCAGCTGTGGACCTTGATGCTAGAGTTGAGCCCGCGGATGCTCTAGCTTCGATGGTCGAAGTGGTGGCACCGGAGGCTGCAGCGACGACCGAAGTGGTGGCGCCGGAGGCTGCGATGGTGACCCCTTTTTGCGCGGGGGCTGGGGCTTAGCCAGCCCAGCGAAGGGACTGGGGAGCGCACATCGCTCCCACATCTTTGCAGGGCATCCCTTCGGGCGAAGAGGATGCTCACGGAGGTAGACGCTTGATCACCATTCTCTTTAAATTCATGTATATTAAATTGTACTTTTATTCAGGTGCTGGTGACGACACAAGGCCTGTCATGGCAGAGCCTGAGGGGACCTTTGATAGCAGTAGGAGCAGCAGTAGCTCGGAGTCTGAGAGCTCTTTGTCCGAAGAGGAAGAGGGGGCAATCGCGGCAAAGGGGCCCCTTAGGAGCAAGCTGAAGAAGTGGTCGAGGCACTAGACCGGAGCCCAGCTCTGACAGAGCCTGCTCTGGTAGAGCCTATAATGCAGATGGTCCGGCCTCTTCTTTCGAGGGACCTATGATGGAGGCGGCCATCAACTCCTTTTACAAGGGCTGTGTTGCCGCAGCGCAGGGGGACTTGGTGGCACAGCCTAGCCACGCCAGCCACCACGACCTCTTCGCAAATGCCCATGAAACCCTTATCTAGGTGAGCGAAGCTTCACACGGGCTCCGAGTGGTACTTATCTTTTTCAATCAATAGTGAAGATTTTCTTGAATCTTGCCAGGCCTTCGCACTGAACACCACGGCAGCAGCCTTCGTGGACCATCAGGTGACCCTTTTGGTGGAGGAGAGGGACACCCTTCGGTGCTAGGCTTCGGAGGAGGCCGAGAGGCGAAGGTAAGCTGAAGCGGTGGTAGAGACGACGAGGTCCGAGGCAGTCAAGGCAAGAGAATCCTTGGCCTCGGAGACGAAAAAACTTCGAGAAGCACTCTAGGCTTTGGAGGAGGCCAAAGCGAAGCTGGTGGTGGAGTGCTCTGATCTTCGCGCAGCAAGTCGATCTTTGGGAGACTTCATGGCCCAAGGGTCGACAAGGATGCCTCGAGCTTGACCGAAGTCCTTGAGCACCTGGGGACTGAGTGCCCAGCCCTGGATTTCAATCCTCAAGATCCTGTTGGGGACCACCTCGAGTTCCTTCAAATAGCTGCGGCAACGGCGGAGGTGTCGATGAAGGGCATCGCGCTGATGGTTGGGCGAGTGGCTAGCCAAGGGGTGTTGCAAATGCTTCACAACACGGGGTGCAACCACATCGAGGCAGCGACCTCGGCCACGCCGGTGGCCTTCGGAGGCCCTCACTTGGTTTCGCCACCCTCGGTAGTCCGTGGAGCATGGCGCCGGCTTCAAGAACCCTGGAAGGCCCAAGGGTGCGAAGCGGTCCTTGACCTGAAACGGGTCTCCCGCCTTCGCCGAGCCAGAGCACAGTCCTCGCCAACTCAGCCTTTGACATCGAACCCTCTGCCATCGAAGGTGTATACATCCTTAGGCTTTTTGTAATTCATAGTCGTAGGCCTATAAATAACTTATCGGTTTATTAATAGAAAAGTGGGGGTACTTTATACCTGCCTAGGCTTAGCCTTCGGATGTTGACTTCCAAATGCTTGGTGGTGCTCGAAGTAGCTAGGTCTGAAGGCCCTCCTTGGTTCAAACTTCCGAGGGGTCCTAGGGGCGAAGCTATTCCCAAAGTATCTCAGGAACTGCTGGCTACGGTGAAGATGGAGCCCCTTCGAAGTTCTTCATCTTCGCTAGACTTAAGATGTTTTCAAGTAGGCTTAAGTGGCGAGGGGGTGCAGTCTTTGGGTACGGCCTTACAAGGCAATGAAGCCCTAGACTTTTCTGCCTTCGATGCGGCACCGCCTGCGTTTCAGACTTGGACCAACCTGCAGGGAGAAAGAAGAGATCTGTAGGCTTCGCAGCGTGGATAGTCCGACCGTGGGAGGTCAGGCTCCGACGGGGCTTCGTCCAGCCGAGGGGGCCCTCCACGGAAGAAGAGCAAGCGAGGGCTGAACATGTCGGGGCCTCGAGCTCACTTTTTCCTAGGCTTAGATACAGATTACTCGTAGTTTTTAGTTCTCGAAGTGTATTTTTAACATACTTTGTTTTTAGCATTCAATGAATGGAATTTGTATTATATTTTCATACATCGTTTGCATGCTTTGCACGAATTGTGTGTTCCGAACATTTAGCTTGTCACGCTCGTACTGCGCATTTCATTCGCACACTTTTCATACATACCTCGGTCCCCCCTTGCGTGTGGTGGTTAGGGACTTGGGCATTGCCGGTGCGCGCAATTTATAAAATGCGAAGGGGTGCACCTTGGGCGGCTTCGGATGCTTATAGTGCATCGATCGGAGGCCTCTTTTGGGCTTTGAATGCTTTAATTTGAAGCGAAGCAAGGCTTCAACGTAATCAAATTAAGCGAAGCATGGCTTCGGCATGCTTGATTTTAGATAGTAAATATGCGCGAGCAGAGCTCAGGAGTATATTTAAATTTTAGGCGAAGCATGGCCTCGATATGCTTAAATCTTAGATTATATTTTGACACATGAAGCGAGGCTTCGAAGCGTGTTCAGATAGCGAAGCAAGGCTTCTGAGCTTGATCCTGTAATGAATGAAAGGAATGGGTAGTGTGGATTCACCGAAACTGCGATAGGTTGAGCCACCTTCCACTCTAGGCCACCTACGACCCTGGGATACATCAGGCCGGAGCCTAGAATCCCGGACACATCGAGTCGTCGCTCGGAAGTCATGGACACCTCGATCCGGCACTCGAGGGAGTCCTACAACCCACTGCTACGGGCCCGGAAGCACTGTGTAGCCTTCGGAGGAGTGCTCCGGTTTTTACAAGGTGAAGCGATGCTTCGGTTTTAAATAAGGCGAAGCAAGGCTTCGATTTTCTATAAAGCAAAGCAAGACTTCAATTTTATATAAAGCGAAGAAAGACTTCGATTTTAAGGCGAAGCAAGACTTTGGTTTTCAATAAAGCGAAGCAAGACTTCGGTTTTCAATAAAGCGAAGCAAGGCTTCGACTTTAAGGTGAAGAAAGACTTCGGTTTTCAATAAAGCGAAGCAAGGCTTTGATTTTAAGGTGAAGCAAGACTTCAATTTTCAATAAAGTGAAGCAAGGCTTCGGAGGTTTAATGAAACAATTTCTTCTTCTTTGTAGAACGAAGCAGGACTTCGAGCTGTGTACATACCTCTGGAAGCTCGACTTGATCCGGAGACCGAGCGGCTTCGCGCGGTTGAAGAACTCGCCTCGTAGCCCTTAGGGCTTCGGAGGCCTTCGGTGTGTGCCCGGAGCCCCTTGCCGAAGGGTGCACTCCGAGGCGCGAGGGGGGGTGGAAGGCAAGAGAGGCCTTCGACCTATACATGAAGTCTCTTGTTGAAGGGTATAAGGAATCCTGGGACTCCAAAGCCCCCTCCGCAAGAGTACTTCGAAATATGTAACACCCCAAGAAATAAAAACAAATAAAATAAAAGAAAATTATTATTAAAATCATTTCTGAATTCTATTATTAAAGGAAATCCTTAAAAGAGCCTTATTAAAGCCAAACAGGGAGAAATATTCAAACCTTGGACTTGAAAATTTTATGAGATAAACTTGAGGCCAAAACATAATTTCAGGAATTTTTACAAATTTTTATCAACAGTGATTCAACCCTTAATCAAATATATGAATTACTGGATTTATTTTAAATCAGAAAAAGCATTGAAATTCTTAACGGGCCGCCAACCTCCAAAGTGCCCCGGGCCCGGCCCAGTCCGCCCGCCAGCCGCTGACATGTGGGACCCGCCTATCGGCGCATTCCCATGCTTCTCTCCCCGCGCCCTCACTCCGCTTGGTCCCACCAGTCAGCCCCCTTCTGCCACCGACCGCCCGGGCCCGCCTGTCGGCGCTCGTTTTCCCGCTCGCCCACTGACAGGTGGAGCCCACCTGTCAGATCCATCATCTCCGATGGAATCCCTCCCTCCCCTTTCCTTTTCCGGCGATCTCCTTCTGTTTTTCGCCGCCGGCCGCCCACGTTCACCTGGATTCGCCCCGGATCGCTTTCCCCGACCGCCGACGACCCCTTTCCATCCATTGCCGACGCGTTTTCGCGCTTAAGGAAAGCTACCCAAAGCTTGGAAAGGCCTCGCCGGAGCTCACGGGAACCCTTCGGTTCCTTGCCATCTGGACACCGGCGACCCCCTATTTAAACCCCTCTTCGGCCACCGCCCTCAGCCACACCACCTAAGCCCGAGTGCGAGTGAACCGAGCGCCCATTTCCCATTTTTCGGGCTCCCTCTCTGCTTCAACTCCGGCGAGCCCTCGCCATCGCCTCGGACCTCCCCCGTCCTAGCCACCGCCACCAACGAGACCGCCGGAGCCTGCTCGTCCTCGGCCACGCCTCCATCGGCCGTGAAACCCGCCGGATCGCCGTCGTCGTCGACCACCCGAACCCATCCGCCATCTACACTCGCCGCCGGTCACCTCCGTACCTCCATCTTCGCCATCGAAGGTACGGTCATGATCCCCATCTCCCCCTCGTTCCATTTTTGGCCATAGCTAGGCTCCTAGGCGCTCGCCGCCGTCGCCGCCACCGTGCCCGAGCCCCCGCCGTCGCCGGAGACAAAGGGTACGAGCCCCTTACGCACGTGCCGTGCAGGATCACGCCATGGCCATCCGATCGTGATCGGAGGGCTACGATTAAATCCCTTCGGGATTTAATCAGGGCCCTCGGATCCGGTCGAAGCGGTATCGTGCGCTCTCGGTCGTCGATCGCCACTTAACCCGCTGGGTAGATCTCGTGCGTCCACGCGTACCCTTTCGCACGTTTTAATCTCAGCCGTTCAATCTCATTTAACCCTCCCGCCTCGCATCTGGCCGCTGGATCCAGATCCAACGGTCCAGATCGTTCGGGTCCACGCGCATAGTGACGCGGTCCACCGTGGGCCTGGCTCAACGTGGACCAGAACTTTTTTTCAGTTTAAATAAAATTCCAGAAATTGATTTAAACTTTTAAAATTCATAACTTGCTCATTTTAACTCCAAATTTCACCATTCAAATTTTGTTAAATTCAGTAGATTATTCCCTACACTTTAATGCTATAAAAACAGTATGTTACTGTTACCCAAAATATTTTTAATAAATATTTAAATAAAAACCCCTAGGGATAAATTATTAATTCAGAAAAATAAATTAGAAAAGCCTTAAGAAAATAAGTTTACTGTTTATCACCAAACATCAGAATACTAAAACTTTATTCCACACAATAAAACCCACAAATATGTATGTTTATTATTTGGTGGATTTTTATCTGTTTATTGAATGTGTTGTTTATTTTTCCGTATCAAGAAGACTACGAGTTCGTCGAGGAGCCGGAGTTCTACCCCGAGGTTCCTCCATCCCCTTTTGTTGATCAAGGCAAGTCATCGACCACCCCTGTGGAAACAGTTGATCATTATTGAGCCCATGTTTTAATAAATTATCGCTATAACTCATAGGTTAATATTGCATTAGTCAAAATATCAAGCCTTACACTTATATTTATTAGATCCCCGTCCTTGTGTGCAAACCCAAGCCATGCTTATTGAGCCTTAACTCCTTGTCACTCTACTATAAAATTATTAGCTAGTGCCCAATGTACCGGCACAACTGCTATAGGATAAAAAGAATGAGTCATAGATAGCTGGATTCTGTATATGAATTTCCCCGTTATTCTCGTCTCTAGACTCTGTTGGAGTTGGCTAAGTTATAAGTATGGTGGGTTCTGGGTGCAAGATCGGGCATTGGTTTGTCGCACCCGAGGCACTATAAGGACCGGTCTGCGGGATCTGTTGCAAAGCACTTCCATACCAACCATAAGTCTAATGGGTAAGTCCTAACTGGAAATATGGAATACTCCGACTCGATGCACCATAGTGGAGGGGGCAAGGGGCAAGCCTGCGGGCGACTTGTACCGACGAGGCTCAAGGGGGGGTATGGTGGGGCTCCAACGCGTCGGGACACCATATGAAACCTATAAGAGGGTGCTGTTGAGTCGGGGAGGACTATATGGAAGGTTTTGGCACGAGTTCCCGTGAAATGGGTCATCTCGTTACACTTTGGTGTAAGTGATGAGTGCGTGCCTTGTGGGTACAGTGGTACATCTCTGATCAGAGTAAAACCAATCTTTTCAAAAAGCCGAGCCCATGGTCAAGGGCGGGTTGTGTGACTACTCGCAGTTAGTTTTCAACTCTTTGAATGGTTGAGTTATTCATGGCATGTAAGGACTGTTGAGCGAGGTGGGGCTGACTGTACCCCTCGAGTTAGAAGATGTTGATGCATACACATGTTTATGTTTCAGTACTAATAAATTGTTCACATTAAATTGCTTTACAAATTACTCGCTTCCGCAAAACTAGCCACTATCTCCCTTGTTATTTCCTTGCATTATATTTGCATTCGGTGGCTTGCTGAGTACTCCTGTACTCACCCCGTTGACTTACACCATCAGAGCCCGTCTACTACGAGGAGGATGCAGGTATGGAGTAGCGACCTAGTCAAGGCGAGACTGGAAGGAGGCGTTCATCTAGGACCCTTGATTTTATTAGTTTCTCTTCACCTTTATTCACTTTTGTATTAATGCGGTCTACGAACAGTGAATGATTGCTCGTATTGTACGTGGTCTCATGATGAACGTCTTGTTTTATTGATTTTCTATGGAATTTCAATAAAGTCCTGATTTATTAAATCGGGGCGCGACAAAATACAGGTAGCGGCAGAAAACTTAGCTTTTTGTACAATAATCTCCCCACGGACGGCGCCAACTATTGTAGCAATTGTGTTAGCTACACTAGGTTTTTATGTGGTATATGGTGTATAGAATGAACCTCGAAGGGTTCTAACAGAGGGAGAGAGAATTTATACTAGTTTAGGCCTCCCCAGAGGGATAATAGCCCTACGTCCAGTTTACAGTGGATTTGGCATAGTTTTGCCTCTACTGAACAACTTGTCTATTACAAGGGCATGGCCCTACTTTTATAGGGACGCAGGCCAAAGGAAAAGACCCAATTGCCCTCTACAAGCTCTAGGCTTTTATAAGGGAAAGAAGGGAAAAAGGCTAGACTACTGAACATTTGACTTTACATACGTAGTAGATAAACATCACTTCTGGAGTAGGTATACGGCATACCAGGGGTGAGGGGCCTCGGTATGGCCTTACACTGTAGCGATGCTTGGATATTTCTCCTGGTTCGGAGTACTTGCCAGAGGGCTTCAGCTGGAGCCAGCTGAGGGGACTCCAAAGAGCACTCTGAAGCGGACCCCGAAGAGGGCTTCGAAACGGGCTTCGAAGCAACTGTCAGAGTGGGCTTCGAAAGGCTCCAAGGAGGGCTTCAAAGGGGACCGGAGGGGTCCCGGAGGCTTGACTCCGGAGGGACCCGGAGGGATCCTGAAGGCTTGGCTCCAAAGGGCTCTGGAGGGGTCCCGGAGATTTGGCTCTGGAGGGCTCAAATGGGGTCCGGAGGCTTGGCTCCAGAGAGCTCCCGAGGGGTCCCGGAGGCTTGACTCTAGAGAGGCAAGTCTTGGCTATTCTTGGAGTCGACTTCATATGAGGAGGCTAGGACTCATCTTCAGGCTTCGCTAGTTGATAGGCTCCGAGCCTGAGGCCTTCAGAGGCTGACGTCATTTGGCCCCTGTTTAAGGGAAAACTAATTCGCCCAACACATATATTGATTAATTGGTAGAAAATAAATGTTTCACTGACTTCGTAAAGAAAAAGGAAAAGCATTGTTAGACAAACATCAAGAGCTTCAGGAAGTGTTAGTCGTTCAATCCGAAGCTCAGGTGACTTTGGCCAAAGCAGAGACTTCTTCCATGTACATTGTAGGAGACTCATAAGCGTCGATCTTTGTTTATGATTTGTTTCAGATAAAATTATAAGAATATATTACTTGTAATTAATTTATATGGTTTAATGTATTTTTTATGAGTAATGACTAATGTTAATGTATAATTCAATCTCTATCTATGTTGGACCGAAACAGGTGACTAGAGGGGGTGAATGGGAGCTTTTAAAATTATGTTCTGCTAAACAGGCTTCGAACACACCATTTGAAGTGTCTGGTTCAGAGGTATCGAACACACTCCGAACACAGGCTTCAAATGGGGTAAAAGTTCGAAGTGCAGATCACTTCGCTCGCTCTCAGAAACCCAAAAACACAACTTTGCAAAGATGGTGCAAGCTCCGCACACGAGGTGCCTTCGAGCAGGCTTCACACTACTATACTTCGCACGAGTATGTTTCCCTCTATGGGATCTGAACAAATACTCTGCACTAGCAACTAGTACTAGGCTTCGTATTTTGGAGTGTAGAAAACAGACACAAACTGACTGCACTAAGGACTTCGTCTATGGGAAGAGTACAAGCCTCAAAAGGACTTCGTAGGGTGCTTCGCTAGTAAATAGTGAGGACTATCCTCTAATTCACACAGAGCGAATACGCACGCACAGGAGACAAACACACTTCGTTAAAATAGAGCAAAAACTTTGGTCGGCATTGAATGAAATGGAAAATAGAAAACTTAACTCATGCAGTGCAAAAACACAGATACAAGCTCAAGCAATAGATGAAAAATAGAATGGAAACTTCATTGCAAGAACAGAGAACACAAAAACTCACAAATACAGAGAACCCTTCATGGCGGCTGGCCAGAGCTACAGGAAAATAGAAGGTCTAAAACGGAGTGCACAGTGTTACCCTAGCACATAGCTTGCCTCTCCTTTTATAGGCACTACTCTGACTTGTGAATAGACTACAATACCCCTAGGATTTACAACGTTTGTTGTCTCAGCCAGACACGGGGGTACAGATGGTAGTTTACGTTATTGGAGGCTTCTTTTGTCAGCTTCACAGAGGAGACAAGATTGGCTTTTGCAGAGCAGACACGGTTAGCTTTTGCAAAGCGGAATCTTCTGGAGCCCCCTTCGCACACAAAGTGTGCGGAGGCTTCGGTGACATGCTTCGAACCTAAAGGCCTTCGCTTCACTGAAGTCAGTCTTCAATACATTGACGGTTTTGAGCCGAAGCCGTCAAAGCCTTTGACTGTTCGCACCATCACCTCCGGAGTGGATCACCGCAGCTCCGCAGCTAATCTCAGCTCGAACTCCGTCAGTCTGTGTACCGAAGCCATGTATGGCCGAAGTGCCTCAAGTCATCCATACTCCAAGGCCCCACCTTCGGAGTATCTTCGCCACCTTCCGAAGTCCCTCCGTCAAAGGCCTCCACACGAAGCACTTCCATAAGCACTCCTTTGTAGTGTCTCCGCCCAGAGCACACTCACGAAGGACCTTACCTGGACCATGCCCTCGATGCACCTTGACTCTTGAGACCTTCGTCAAGTGTCCTTCCAAGTGTCTTCGACCGAAGCACACTTGGGAGTCTTGCCTCATTCTTGAGGTCTTCGTCCGCCATCCTTCCAAGTCACTCCTTCGGAGTTACCCTTCGAAGTGCCTTGCCTTCGAGGACTTTTCCTTGGGGTACCTTCAGTCGGAGCCACCATCCGCACTTTCTGCCTTCGCCTGGCGCACCTTGACCTGAGGTACGACCTCGACTCCACACAGCCTTCATGACCGAGCTCCCCGCTCGCCTAGCTTCAAGCCTCCCGCTTGACGCAAGTTCACTTACTGCGAACCATATGTCGCCTCCGAAGTAACCGGCACACCACCAACAAGTAGACAAGTGTTTCCAGTACCCCGGAGACCTCTCCAGTAAACAACCTTCGGTACACACTCTGGTGTACCACCCAAAGTACCGAGCCCTTCGGTAGAGACTTTTCATTGTATTCTATCGGACCCCTCCGACAGACATACTCCGCTGCAACAGCTACAGCTAGCAAACACCGAACCCTTCGGTAAAACACCTCTGAACCCCTTCGGAGGGACCCCTTTGCTCAGAAAGAGAGACTTGTCAATCACTCATCACAGACTTGAAACCATAGCACATCTCAACTTGGTTTCTCAATCTCCCCCTTGATGAGTGCATTGACAACCAAATTCAAGTTCAAGAAAATTTGAAATTTTTTCAGCACATAAGTGACCATAAAAAACTCAGAAAAGAGCCAAATCATGTCACTTGATAATAGGATTTCTTCCGTCTTGACTGATGAAACGTCATTTGGCAACAATTCCCCCTTTGGCAGCAAAACTTCTCTCCCCCATCAAACTTTATCACTTGTTCTCCCCCTTTGGTAGGTAATCAAGGCATTTTTCTCCCCCTTTGGCAATGCAAGAATCAAGGAGCAATAAAAGATGCAAGGCTTTGAAATGATAAAAAATATGAATACATCAGGGGCAAGAGTATGCCAAATCATAAGGTCAGGCTTAGATTCTCAACTCAAGTTAACATATTCCAAATTGAATGTTTGATGCATGAACTCTTCAAATTGTTGAAAATAAAAGCATCACCACTTAGACTAGTCATCTAGACAAGTGAAAACAAGAACTGTAAAAGCTAATCAATTTCTACCCAGGAAAGCAAGTCAAGCTTCATGGAGCATTTAGCAAGCTTGATAAGCATATGATTCAGACTTTGCAATTTTTTTAAATTACTAGGGTTTATTTACTTGTCCACCTTATACTTTCCAACCAAGGCAAACCTAGGTCTAGAAAAACCCATCAGAAGCTTAAGGCAGAGATTTTGGCAAACACTAAGTTATCCCAGTTCATACCAAAGTCATATGGTAAGCAGTCTAGAATAAAGTAGTGCGACAAGCAAACCCACCTAGATCTTTTCATATTTAACACACAAATCATGGATATTTATTTTTTTAGTACCAATTGTTGGATAATTCCATGAAAAAACAGTATTATTTTCAAGTTGCAATTTTGCATCTAAAGCAATTCTGCGCAACACATGCTAGACACAAGACTAAGCAGTGATCAAGTTTGGAATTTTATAAATTAAAATCATGCTTATAAGGAAAGTGGATATATTAAACAGAGCTGAGCGCATTATGATTAATGACAATTATGCAAAGGCATATAAAAGCAACTAAGTGCATCAACAAATAATCATAAAGAAGCCATGCAAAAACAAGTAAAACATGCTCCCCCTCACAAAATATCGTAAGGGTGACAAATACCAAGTTCCCCCATGCAAATAAGAAAATCGAGATGCATCAAGAGATTTGGTAAAAATGTCGGCAAGCTTGTTCTGGGTATCAACATATTGAAGCTCAATATCACCCTTCTCATTGTGATCTCTAAGAAATTGATATCTCACATCAATGTGTTTGGTTCTGAAATGCTGAACTGGGTTGTTTGCAATGCAAATAGCGCTAGTGTTATCACAAAACAGTGGAACACTTTTATAATCTAACCTAAAATCCCGCAAAGTTGAAACCATCCACAAAATCTGAGAGCAATAGCTAGCTGCAGCAACATATTCGGCCTTAGACGTAGATTGTGCAACGCTAGACTATTTGCGGGAAGACCAGCAAACAAGAGAAGTACCCAAAAAATGACAAGTACCATAGGTACTTTTCCTATCAATTCTACACCCAGCAAAGTCCGCATCTGAATAACCACGAAGACACAAAGAGGAAGATGCATAATACCAAATGCCAAATTCGAGGGTATACTTGAGATATCTGAGGATGTGCTTTACCGTTTGGCGGTGCGAAGCTCGTGGCGAAGATTGAAAACGAGCGCACAGACACATAGCGAAGTGTATGTCCGGCCTCGTAGCAGTCAAGTAGAGGAGGGAGCCGATCATGCTTCGAAACTCCTTCAGATCTACGGCTTCTCCATCCTCGTCAGGGTCCAATTATACAGATGTAGCCATTGGAGTGGCAAGAGGCTTCGCATCAGCCATGTCAAACTTCTTGAGCAAGTCCATGGTGTACTTCGTCTGGTGGATGAAGGTACCTTGTTTGCTTTGCTTGATTTGCAAACCAAGGAAAAATGTCGGTTCGCCCATCATGGACATCTCGAACTCCCTGGTCATAGTTTTTGCAAACTCGGTACCCAAAGCTTGAGAAGAGCCACCAAAGATGATATCATCAATGTAAATCTGAATTAGAAGGAAATATTTGCCATGCTTGAGAGTTAAAAGGTTTTTATCTACTCATCCCATCAAGTACCCTCGCTCAAGCAGAAAAGACTTAAGTCTATCATACCAAGCTCGAGAAACCTGCTTGAGTCCATAAAGAGCCTTATGAAGTTTAAGAAATTTATGTGGGTATTTGGGGTTTTCAAAACTAGGGTGTTGTTTTACATATACGTCATCACCTATGAAGCCATTTAAAAAAGCACTTTTGACATCCATTTGAAAAAGTTTGAAACCACGCGATGCCGCAAATGCAAGTAAAATTCTAATGGCCTCAAGACGAGCAACAAGTGCAAACGTTTCTGTAAAATCAATCCCTTCTAACTTAGAATAACCCTGAGACACAAGTCTAGCTTTGTTTCTAACTACAGACCCATCCTCCCCTTGTTTGTTTTTTAAAATCCATTTAGTTACAATGAAATGAACATTAGGAGGGGGATCTACAAGTGTCCATACTTGGTTTCTCTCAAAATTTTAAGTTTTTCATGCATGGCATTGATCCAACTAGAATCAGATAAAGCATGACTCACATCTAAGGGCTCGAAAGAAGCAACAAAAGCAGAATCAATGAAATGAGCATGAGAATGTGTTACCCTTTGATCAAGATCACCAATGATATGCTCGGGAGGATGCATCCTTTGAATGTGATGAGGAGCCTCGTGGTGGGATGCGGTCTCCCCCTTGACTTGTGCCGGTGAATGGTCAAAGATGACCGATGTTGATGTAGTAGCTTCAAGGCCTCTTGCCGAAGTGGTCGAAGTGTGGTCGACTTCGGGGGTCAATGTCGAGGGTAGTAGGGGATCATCCTCGAAGTCTTCAGGATCTACATCTGTTTGACGATCCAAAAGTGTGTGGATACTTAGGAACAAGCCTAAGCGTAACACAACACCGATGTCATGTTTTGACTACCCTTAACAATGGCAATGGGGTGGAGTCGCCAAGTAATCAGATCACAAGCAAATAAGACAATTAGCTGAAAATAAATATATTAAATAAAATAAACCAGCCAGTTGAACGGAGCCTAACTGATTCGAAGTGTAATGTGCGAAGGGTTCACCGAAGGGGGCCTTCGGCGTCTGGTGCGAAGGGTCTCGCCGAACGTAGCTTTCGGCGTTCGGATCAATCTGGCCGAAGACAGGCTCCAAAAAGATCTCGGCGCGAAATCACCTCCGAATAGCGAGGTTCGGTGTGAAGTCTCTGACATGACAAAAATATCCCAGCGCAACGCACTGGTGTGACTTCGTCCGGCGCAAAGGGTAGGCATGGCGAAGCCTGGTGCAACGAAGCCTATCGTAGAGAGCTCTGGCGTGCGGGACTTGGTCAAACCGACAATAGCGTGATGAGTCTGGCATAGGTAGTCGAAGCTGGGTTCCACCGAAGGGTATCCTAGCAGCCTCCGAAATAAGCTTCCTGGCTCCGGACACCTGCTAAGTGTTGTAGTAGAGGAACGAAGGTAGCAATCTGTTACGTAGATCAGCGGATACTTCACATGAGAAGTAACAAGGCGATAGCAATCTATTATGTAGATTAATGAGTACTTCATAGGTGAAGTAACAAGGATTACCACTATTCTGAAATGGTCGGTGGAGGGCTTCCAGGCAAACCCACGAAGGTTGAAGAAAAGTAAATAAAAAGTAAAGGTACGGTTCAAACTAGGGTTTGAAGTTGATTTGTGTTAGGGGGGTTTAATGAACCGACCTCAACCCTATATTTATAGGGGCTAGTCTTCTTATCTCTAAGGTTAATATGGCAAGATTTGGCCTAATCACATTTTAGGTATAAAAATAGCTAGAATCAGACTCAAACTCTATATCCAAACAACCCAAAGTGGGCCTTCGGCATGGCCTGCCGAAGCCTGCTCCTCGGGCCGAAGCTTCGGCGAGGCAGGCCTCCGAAGGCCTTCGGGCCGAAGGTAGAAGTCCGCTGGAATGCTTCTGAAGCCCAGTGTTCGATTGGCCTTCGGCCCAGTAAAGCTTCGGCCAGATCCAATACATGTGTATTTTTGTCCCAAATTACCAAAATTGATATTTTACAATCTTAACCATTAATGCCATTTTTTGCTATCAACACATGCCCCCCTGCCTTTTAGTGAACTAAGTGAACTAAAAGCATAATGGGCCAAGGACGATACCTTCCATATCAGCCTTTCGACACTTTTAAGCGCTTTGCCACACACTTGGGAAGTACTTCTTCAAATACCTGCCATTCAAAGCCCTTCGAAACCGCTCTCCTTGTAAGGATTCCAACAAGTATGTGTTACCTGGAGCAATTTTGGCTATTTTAAAAGGACCTTCCCAAATTGGCGACCATTTATCAAATTTGGGGCTCTTAGTGCCTAAGGGTAAAATCGTCTTCCATACCAAGTCGCCAACTTGAAATGGTTTTGGCTTCACTTTTTATTGTAAGCTATATCTATCCTCCTCTTGTCTCTCTATAGCTTCTAAAGCCCATATCCTCTTATCGGTCACTTCCTCTAAATTGTCTTTCAAAAGAGTTTCATATTCATCGACTGATAAACCATCTTGCTTAAGAAATCTCAAAGAGCCAAGATCCACCTATATTGGTAGAACGACTTTTTTCCCATATACTAGCTCATATGGACTAACTTTGGTAGCACCATGCTTTGCAACTCTACAAGCCCATAGTGCCTCAGAAAGCACTTCATGCCACTTTTTAGGGAACTCTTCAATTTTCTTCTTAATGAGCTTAATCACGGTTTTATTGCTAGACTCGGCCTGAGCATAGTATGGTGAAGAGTTTATCAACTTAATACCATAAAATTCGGCAAAGTCTCTCACTTCTTTAGCAACAAATGAAGTACCTTGATCTGTAGTGAGAGTTTGGGGAATACCGAATCTATGTATAATGTCCTTCAATATAAAATAAATTACCTCATTGTGAGTCATATTCTTGAGAGGCACGTCTTTGGTCCATTTGGTGAAGTAGTATGTTGCCATCAACACGAACTGATGCCCTTCTAAAGAGGGAGGATGAATTTGGCCGATGAAGTCTAAACCCCAACCTCGGAATGGCCATTGCTTGATAATAGTATTAAGTAGCGATGCAGGAGCTAACTGAATATTACCAAACTTTTGACATGCTTCACACCCTCTATAGTACTTAAAACAGTCCTCAGTCATAGTCGGCCAATAGAAACCTGCTCTTTTGAGCATCCAACTCATTTTATTGGCCGACTGATGAGTGCCAAAAAGCCCTTCATGGACTTCTCCCTTAGCTACTTTGGACTGATCAGCATCTAAGCATCTCAAAAGTACTCCATCAATAGTTTGGAGGTATAATACACCATCTAGCAACACAAATTTAAATGCGTGTCGCCGAACTTTCTGATCAACCCTTTGATTGGGATTTCTTAAATAGTGGACGATTGGGATTCTCCAATCATCCTTAAGGACATCCGGAGGGCATGCTAACTCCTTTCCTAGAGTGATATCTAAATTGATAACTTTGGAGTGCCCCCTGGGCTTTTCCTGCTCCTATCGAAGGCTGACTAGATCAGTCATGCGGAGCCGATCAGATCGAAGCCTCCCGCCGGAGGGGTCCGGTTCCCAAAGACTACTGTTATCCAGAAGGCTCCGGCACAAGGGCTCCAGCGTGCAGGACCCTTCGGTGGATGAAGTTCTCTGGCACGAGGATTCTAGCACACTACACCCTACGGTGATTGGAGAGGTCCGATCTGGAGGGTCTAGCAGGCCTCGCACCAGCCCGCAGTTTCTGGCTTCGGTAGTGAGACCAAGCATTGGCCTTTTCTGTATAGAAAATTTTCCTCTTCTTACTTGATAGTCAGATGCTTGCTGAGCCAAATCATTTGCAATTGAGTTGGCTTCTGTTGACACGTGAGAAATTTGAAAATTGTCAAAAATAGTAATTATGTCTAAACATTTATTCAAGTAACTATTTAGCAAACCATTAAAACATTGAGCACTTTTAGCTACTTGTTGTACTATTAATAAAGAATCACCATGCGCATGGACATGTTTAACACCTATGGATTCTAGCAATTCAAGCCCTAGTAATAAAGCTTCATATTCAGCTTGGTTATTAGTAGAAAAAAATTATAAATGGGCCGAGGTTTCGAAGCGCATGCTGCTAGGTGATATGAGGAGGACCCTGATACCTTGGCCATTCTTACAGGCTGAACCATCAAAATAAAGTTTCTATGGCACTACTTCAACTATAAAATTAGCGACAATTTGGCCTTTCATACCTCTTAGTGGTTCATAAGCCAAATCGTATTCAATCAAAGTGTAAGCCCACTTTCTGATTCTTCCACTTAGAATCAGCTTTTGCAACATATATTTTATGGCGTCGCTTTGGCAAGCGACAATACATGTAGTAGGTAGAAGATAGTGACATAATTTGGTACATGCGTAATAAAGTGATAACCACAGACGCTCCACAAACACGTACCTAGTTTCGGCGTCCATCAGGCGGCGGCTCGAGAATGTGATGATGTACTCTTTTCCCTCAACCTCCTGGGTTAGCACGGCCCCTATCACTCTATCTTCTATAGTGATGTATAGCTGAAATAGAATTCCGGCCTTTGGTGCTCTCACCATGGGCGGTGATGATAAGCATTCTTTAATCTTTTCAAAGGCGCTTTGCTGACTTGCCCCCAAAGTGAACTCGACTTCATTCTTTAGCCGGAGTATAAGGACAAAAGCATCAGTTTTGCCAGACAAGTTAGATACAGAGTGACGCAAATAATTCATCTTGCCTAGCAGCTTTTGCACATCTCTCTTGCATGTCGGCGCTACAAAGTTTCTAATCTTTTCAATAACTCTTTCATGAATCATGAATCCTAAGAACTTGCCTGCCGACATGCCAAAAGAACATTTGAGTGGGTTCATTATTAAACCATATTGTCGCGTCCTATCAAAAGCAACTTTCAAATCAGCTAAGTGGTTTCCCATAGCGTCTGATTTAACTACAACATCATCTATGTAGACCTCTAACATAACTCCTAGCAAGTCATGAAAGATCAAGTTCATAGCACATTGATATGTAGCGCCAGCATTCTTTAAACCAAAAGTCATAACGACCCACTCAAACAAGCCGACAAAACTAGGGCATCGAAAGGCTGTCTTGTAGACATCCTCTTCGGCAATAAAAATTTGATTATAACCAGCGTTACCATCAAGAAAACTTAGTACCTTGTGTCCTGAGGCATCGTTGATCAACATGTCGGCTATCGGCATGGGATACTCATCTTTCGGGGTGGCCTTGTTCAGATCCCTGAAATCAATACAAACTTGTATTTTGCCGCTCCCCTTCTTTTCTACGGGCACAATATTATCGACCGATTGAGCATACCTGCATGGCCTAATAAATTCAACTTTGAGTAATTGTTCTACCTCCTCTTTAACTCAGTCATACACGGCCGAATTAAAGTGATGAGGGGGCTGTTTATAAGGCCTAAATATAGGTTTAATAGGTAGCCGATGCTCTACGAGCTCATGGCTTAATCCGGGCATCTCGCTATATTCCCATGTGAAACAGTCAACGTACGACCGTAGCAACTTTATTACTCCGTCCATCTCATCAACCTATAAATTTTGGTTTACAAAGGTCGGTGAGAAACCAAGTTGAAATGTGCCTTGGTTTCATGTCTGTGATGAGTGATTGACAAGTTCTCTTCTGTTTGAAGGGGTTCGGAGGTGTTTTCCGAAGGGTTCGGCGGTTACTGGCTGCATCTGTGCAGCGGAGTGTGTCTGTCGGAGGGGTCCAACAAAGCACGATGATATGTTGGTACCAAAGGGCTCGATACTTTGGGCGGTACATCGGAGTGTGTACCAGAGGCTGTTTACCGGAGAGGTCTCTAGGGTACTGAAAAATCTTGTCTGCTTGTCTGTGGTGCGCAGGTGACTTCATAGGCGACGGACGGTTCGCAACGAGTGAACCTGGGTCAAGTGGGAGGCATGATGCCAGGCGAGCGGGGATCTCGGTCAAGAAGGCTCCGTGGGGTCGAGGTCGTTCCTCAGGTCAAGGTGCACCAGGCGAAGGTAGAAAGTGCAGAGGGTGGCTCCGGCTGAAGGTACCCCAAGGCAAAGTCCTCGGAGGTGAGACACGTCGAAGGTTTCTCCGGAAGGAGTGACTTTGGAGTATGGTGGTCAAAGTCCTCAGCATTGAGGCAAGGCGTTTGAAGTGTGCTTCGGATGGAGACACTCGAATGGACACCTGACGAAGGTCTCGAAAGTCAAGGTGCATCAAAGGCATGGTCCAGATAATGGTCTTCGTAGAGTGTGCTCGGGGCGGAGACACTACGAAGGGATGCTTATGGATATGCTTCATGAGGAGGCCTTGGACGGAGGGACTTCGGAAGGTGGCGAAGGTACTCCGAAGGTGGGGCTTTGGAGTGTGGCTGACATGAGGAACTTCAGTCATGCATGGCTTCGGTACACGGACTGACAGAGTTCGAGCTGGGAGTAGTTGTGAAGACGTGGTAATCCACTCAAGAGGAGATGTTGCGAAGGCTCAAGAGCTTTGACGGCTTCATCTCAAAACCATCACTGTATCGAAGACTGACTTTGGTGAAGCAAAGGCCATCTGCTTCAAAGCTTGTCACCGAAGCTACTGCACACTTCGTGTGCGAAGGGGGCTTCAGAAGATTCCAACTGTGCAACGGTTGATCGTGTCTGCTCTGCAAAAGCTGATGTTGTCTCCTCTACGAAGCTGACAAAAGAAGCCTCCTGTAAAAGTAGACTACCGTTTGTACCCCCTTGTCTGGTAGAGACAAAATCAGTGTAAACCCTAGGGGTAAAGTAGTCTATTCGCATGGCTGAGTTGTGCCTATAAATAGTGAGGCTTGTTAGGTATAGGTAACACTTTGAGGAACCATTTTTAGTACTCAGAGCTAGCCGCCAGACCCATGTACTCAATCATGTGAGTCTTTTGTGTTCCCTATTCATGCAATGAAAATTTCATTCTGTTCTTGGCCTATTGCTTGAACTTGCATTCCGGTTTTGCACAACATGTGTTGAGATCTTTGTGCTACTCTTTGATCTGTGCTATCCAGTGTTTTAGTCCTGTTCATGCAATTTTTGTGAGCTTTACAGTGTGTGTTCTCTCTGTGTAAACTGAAGACAAGTCATCTCTGATTACTAATGAAACACTGTGGGAAGTTTGGCTCGAAGCTTGCTCTCTTCTCTTAATCATTATCGTCAATGATGTCTGTTCAGTATTTGTTTTTCTGCCCTCCGATGTGCGAAGCCTAGTACTAGTTGCTACTGCGAAGCACCTGTTTGGAGTCCTTAAGGGAAACATACTTCTGTGAAGTGTATCAGTGCGAAGCCTGCTCAAAGGCACCTTGTGTGCGGATCCTGCACTATCATTGCGGAGTTATGTTTTTGAATTTGTGGGTGTGAGCGAAGTCTCCTTGTATTTGACTTTTTACCATTTGCAAAGCCTGTGTTCGGAGCTATAAAATACCTCTGAAGCAGACCTCCGAAGGGTGTGTTCGAAACCTGCTCCGCAAGAGACAGGATTTAAAACAGAAGGCTAATTTTAGCCTAAAATTTTAAAAGCTCCCATTCACCCCCCCCCCTCTAGTCACCCTTTTCGGTCCAACGATTGGTATCAGAGCGGGTTAAGATTACCAGTTGACCTTAACCGGTTTTGTGATCTTTTGGTGACATGGACAGAGTTAGTAAGATACCTCTGTTCGATGGGACTGACTTTGCATACTAGAAGGTGTGCAAGGAGGCTTACTTGCTAAGCCAAGGAAATGCAATTTGGGAGATTGTGGACTCACAATACTCCATTCCTGAAACCCGCAACACTCAGACAGAAAAACATCAGTATAATTCTAACTCCAAAGCTAGAAATATATTGTTCATTGGCTTGAGTAGGTGTCATGCCCCGATTTAATAAAACCAGGAATTTATTGAAATTCCATAGAAAATCAACAAATACAAGACGTTTATCACACGACTGCGTACAATACGCCGATTAATCATGGTTCGTAGACCATATTAATACAAAAGAGTTAAATAAAGAGAAACTAATAAAATAAATCCTCTAGATGAATGCCTTCTTCCAGTCTCGTGCCTTGACTGGGTCGCTACTCCAGACCTTCGCCCTCCTCGTAGTAGATGGCCTCTGGTGGTGTAAGTCAACGGGGGTGAGTACAATCGTACTCAGCAAGCCACCGAATGCAATTATAATGCAGGGTAATAACAAGGAAGGTAGTGGCTTACTTTTGCGGAAAAGCACAATTTGTAAAGCAATTAATGTAATCAAGTTATTATTGTAGAAAAGTAAACATGACTCATGCATCATCTTTCATCATCTTCTACCTCGAGGGGTACAGTCAGCCCACCCTCGCTCAATAGTCCTTACATGCCATGAATAACTCAAACATGCACATGAAAGTAAACTAACTGCGAGAGGTCACACAACCCGCCCTTGACCGTGGGCTCGGCCTTTCGAAACGATTTATAACTCTAATCAGAGGTGTACTACTATACCCACAAGGCACTCATTTCCCGCACACCGCAGTGTGTTAAATGACTCCTGTCACGAGAAGCTCGTGCCAAAACCTTTAGCAAGGAACGCACCAATTTGATCCTCTTATAGGTTTTGTAAGGTTTCCCAGTCACTTCGGGCCACGCCTTACCCCCCCTTGAGCCACGTCGGTACAAGTCACCCGCAGGCTTGCCCCTTGTACCCCTCCACTATGGTGTTCCAAGTTGGTATGATCCATACCTCCAGTTAGGACTTACCCACTAGACTTGTGGTTAGTACGGAAGTGCTTTGCAACGGATCCCGCAGACCGGTCCTTATAGTGCCCCGGGTGCGACCAACCAATGCCCGAGCTTGCACCCGGAACCCACCATACTTATAACATAGCCAACTCCAATAGAGTCCAGAGACGAGAATAATAGGTAAATACATATAGTAGAATCCAGCCATCTACAACTCATTATTTTATCCTATAGCAGTTGTGTCGGTACATTGGACACTAACTAATATATTATTGTAGAGTGACAAGGGGTTCAGGCTCAATAAGCATGGCTTGGGTTGGCACGCAAGGTCGGGGATCTAATAAATATAACGTAGGGCTTGATATCAGACTAATGCAATATTTAATTCCTATGAGTTATAGCGGTAATGATGAAAAACTGGGCTCAATGATGATCAACAATTTCCACAAGAGGGTTCTGTGACTTGCCTTGATCCGCAAACGGTGAAGGTGGAACCTCGGGGTAAGACTCCGGATCATCGATGGCGTAGTAGTCTTCTCGATATGGAAAAGTAAACACAACATTCAATAAACATTCCAAAAACCAATCATACAGGTATACATGTTTTGTTGGATTAAATAAAGGGGATAGGGTTTTAAGTTCTATGAATTTATTACTTAAATATTTAAGGTTGAGTTCTAAAGAGGTTCTTGAATTTTATAACTTGATGTAATTATTTTTCCTAAGGGGGGTTTTATTTTCCCTTTTTAGATATGAACTAAAAAGTATACAATTAGCCTTAATGTTTTTATGGTATTAAAAATAGTGAAATTAAGTTATTATGTCTTCTGAAGTTGTTATATAAGTTTTTAGGATATTTTCATAAAATGTGGACTTTTTATTATATGAATTAATTAAATATCCTAAAAGGGCTTTTGCAATATTATTTAATAAAATAAAGTGGGCAAAGTGGAATAAAGTCATTAAGTCCTCTGAACTTAATATATAAATTATTAAAAGTCTTTCTGAATTATTTAAATGAAATATTAATTAAGTCCTAAAGGGGACTTTTCTTTATATTTTAATAATAATATTTTGTGCCAAATAAACATATTGTTTTTATTGCATAAAAGTGTAGAGAACAAAAAGACGAATTTTCCAGAATTGAAATGGTCAAATTTGGAGTTAATTTGAGCAAGATATGAATTTTGGAAGTTTAAACTATTTTTCTGAATTTTATTTAAACCAGAAATCAGGTGTGGGTCCACGGTGAGCCAGGTCCACCATGGACCCACGCACTGTGCGCATGGGCTGATCAGATCTGGACCGTCCGATCCAGATCCCACAGGTGGTCGTGAGGGGGAAATTTTAAAAATAAAACCAACGGCTCAGATGAGCCTGTACCGGTTCGATTAGGATCGAGGGGGATTTAATATGTGCCGTCCGATTCAGATTGAACGGCCGGGATGCCGTCCGGCACGCTCGCGGCATGGGGGAGCCAGGAGGCTTCGTCCCTGACTCCGGCCGAGCGGCGACGAGCTCCAGCGATGGCGTGCGGCGGCCTCATGCCCCAGGCGTTGGTGAAAATGGATAGAGGGGAAGGCGGGGATCATGGCGGTACTGGCGACGGTGGCGAGGGGCAACCGATGGTGACCGGCGATGACAAGAGGCGGCGGTGTTCCTCGGGGTCGACAGCGGTGAGACGATCTGGTGGCGGAGAAGCCGAACGGAGGCGAGACCGAGGGGGCGGTGGCGATGGCGGTCCCGGCGGCGTCGGTGAGGAGCTGCCAGAGACGAAGCAGGGGTGGTGGCGAAAAAATGGGCTGCGGGTGCTTCAGTTTGCTGGGGCTTGGCCTCTTTCGGGTGACCTAGATGTGGTGGCGTCGGGGGGTTAAATAGGGGTCACCGGTGGGAAAAAAGGAAGGCCGAGAGGAGGAAACCAAGAAGGTTTCCAATTTTCTCCGGCGAGCCTTCCATCCGCTCGGATCCTTGCCAAACATGGCAAAACCGCGCTGGAAAACGAGGGAAAGGGATCGTCGGGTGTCGGGGCAAGTGAATCTGGGGCCGGTTAGGTGGGATTTGGCGGCCGGTGGCTAGATTTGGAAAGGGGGTCGCCGGATGGAAAGGGGGGATTTCCATCGGGGAAGATGGAGCTGACAGTTGGGGGCCACCTGTCAGCGGGCGGGCGCGAGGAGAAGAGGGGATGACCTGCGGGCCCGGCATGGTAGTGGCTGAGGTGTGGGGTTCGGAGACTGACGGGTGGGCCACAGAGGCGCGGGTGAGAGAGAGAAAGAGGGCAGTGGCACTGACAGGCTGGCCCCGCCTGTCAGCGGCTGAGGCAGAAAAGCTGGGCCGGCCCGAGGAGAAAGGAGGGAGGCGGCCCACTATCATTTAAAATTGTTTTTCCGATTAAAATAATTCCATAAATTCATATATTTATTTAGAGCTAGAAGCACTGTTGCTAAAATTTTGTAAAAATTCTCAAAAATATTTCTTGGCTCCTGGATTCCACCATAAATTTTTCAGCTATAGATTTGAAATATTTCTTCCTGATTAGCTTTAATTGAGTTCTTTTAGCCTTTACTTTAATTAAATAAATCACTTTATTCCATAAAATTTATTTTCCTCATTTTTATTTTATTTTTAATTATGGGGCTGTTACAATCCAATCCCCCCTTACAAAGAATCTCGTCCTTGAGATTCGAAGCAAACCTCGGGGAAACTAGGGGACGGGATTCTACGGGTGATCCGGATTAGTAGAAGGGGTTACATCAGAAATAGGCAAAGTGACCTCCGGATCTGGGTTGGTTGAGGCCAAAATGGGAGTGTCTTCGGTCGTACCTTGGTTTTCTTGGGCGGAGATGTGATGAACTTGGGCACGTCCCATCGGCTTTGGAATGGAAGATGAGGCCTGCTTGGGGTAGGGGAACATGTTGGAGAAGTGGCCTTCTTGGCGACAGTTGAAGCATACGATTGGGTTGTCGTGCCTGTCCCTCTTGTATCCGGCAGCTTGCACGGGAGCTCTTCCAGCTGGTGGTGCTTGGGGCGGGATGCCTGAGCTTGGCCCTCCAAGGGTGGTCCGTGGCTCGACCGGGTTTGGGGCTTGAGGCAGATTCACCGGGCGTGGCTTCGACACCATTACTTTTTATTGGCGGTAGGCGATCATCCTTCGCTTCTTCAAGTCCACCTTGTTTTGTTCGGTTTCTTGAATGATGGCTTTGTTCACCAACTTCTGATAATTGGCGAAGTCCCCGGAGACCAACTGAAGGGAGAGCTCGTCCTTCAGTCCCCGAAGAAACTTGTCTTGGCAGGCGGCGTCCATGCGTACTTCCTCCAGTGCATAACAGGCCAACCGGTTGAATTCGTGCAGGTACTCTGTGACGGTCCTGCTCCCTTGATGCAGGTCCCGAAATTCCTGCTTCTTTTGGGCTACCACGCCATCCGGAATGTGGGCGAACCGGAAAGCAGTGGTGAACTCAGCCCATGAAGTTTCATGGCCCTCAGGCTGAGTCTCACGGAAATTGTCCCACCACTCCGCGGCGGGTCCTTGGAGTTGGTGAGCGGCGAATGCCACTCGCTCCTACTCAGAACAGGGCAGAAGGTCTAGCTTCTTGCCGATGGTCCTCAGCCAGTCTCCTGCCTCCATTGGATTGGTGGTGCTGGAGAAGGTTGGGGGCCGGACACGTAGAAACTCTGAGAGTTGAGAGACTGGTGCCGGAGCATGGACGGTGGGGCGGAGAGGAGGCTCGGTTTGATGGAGATGAAACAACTGTGCCTGCTGCTCTTGTATCTGGTTTTGTTGTTGTTGCATCTGAGCAAGCAGAGAGGCAATCAACTGGTTTTGGTTTGCCATCACCTCCGCTAGTGTGGGGTGATTGGCAACGGAGGCCTGCCGTTGGCCAGTTGCTCCCCACTGGGGCAAGTTGCCCGAGGTGTTTCCATCGCGCGGTGCTTCAGAGCCTTGGTCGTTGGCCATCCTGAGGTTGAAGGGTGTCGCACCCCGATTTAATAAATCGGGACTTTTATTGAATTTCCATAGAAAATCAATAAAAACAAGACGTTCATCATGAGACCACGTACAATACGAGCAATCATTCACGGTTCGTAGACCGTATTAGTCCAAAAGTGAATGAAAATGAAGAGAAACTAATAAAATCAAGGGTCCTAGATGAACGCCTCCTTCCAGTCTCGCCTTGACTGGGTCGCTACTCCACACCTGCATCCTCCTCGTAGTAGACGGGCTCTGATGGTGTAAGTCAACGGAGTGAGTACATATGTACTCAGCAAGCCACCGAATGCAAATATAATGCAAGATAATAACAAGGGAGATAGTGGCTAGTTTTGCGGAAGAGAGTAATTTGTAAAGCAATTTAATGTGAACAATTTATTCGTACTGAAACATAAACATGTGTATGCATCATCATCTTCTAACTCGAGGGGTACAGTCAGCCCCACCTCGCTCAACAGTCCTTACATGCCATGAATAACTCGACCATTCAAACAATTGTAAACTAACTGCGAGTAGTCACACAACCCGCCCTTGACCGTGGGCTCGGCTTTTCGAAAAGATTGATTTTACTCTGATCAGAGATGTACCACTGTACCCACAAGGCACGCACTCATCACTTACACCAAAGTGTAACGAGATTACCCATTTCACGGGAACTCAGTGCCAAAACCTTCCATATAGTCCTCCCCAACTCAACAGCACCCTCTTATAGGTTTCATATGGTGCCCCGACGCGTCGGTGCCTCACCATACCCCCCCTTGAGCCTCGTCGGTACAAGTCACCCGCAGGTTGCCCCTTGCCCCCTCCACTATGGTGCATCGAGTCGGAGCATTCCATACTTCCAGTTAGGACTTACCCATTATACTTGTGGTTGGTACGGAAGTGCTTTGCAACAGATCCCGCAGACCAGTCCTTATAGTGCCCCGGGTGCGACAAACCAATGCCCGAGCTTGCACCCGGAACCCACCATACTTATAACTTAGCCAACTCCAACAGAGTCCAGAGACGAGAATAACAGGGAAATTCATATATACAGAATCCAGCTACCTACGACTCATTCTTTTCATCCTATAGCAGTTGTGCCGGTACATTGCGCACTAGCTAATAATTTTATAGTAGAGTGACAAGGAGTTAAGGCTCAATAAGCATGGCTTGGGTTTGCACACAAGGACGGGGATCTAATAAATATAAGTGTAAGTCTTGATTATTGGACTAATGCAATATTAACCTATGAGTTATAGCGATAATTTATTAAAACATGGGCTCAAATGATGATCAACTGTTGCCACAGAGGTGGTCGATGACTTGCCTTGATCAGCAAATGGGGATGGAGGAACCTCGGGGTAGAACTCCGGCTCCTCGACGAACTCGTAGTCTTCTCGATACGGAAAAATAAACAGTACATTCAATAAACAGATAAAAATTCACCAAATAATAAACATACACATTTGTGGGTTTTATAGGGTTTTATTATTCTGAACTTTAGTGAAAAACAGTGAATTTAAATTTTTAGGATTTTTCCTAATTTAATTTCTGAATTAATATTTTTAATCCTAAGGGGTTTTTATTCATTTATTTATTTAGAATATTTTGGGTAACAGTAACATACTGTTTTTATGGCATTAATGTGCAGAGAATAATATGCTGAATTTAACAAAATTTGAATTGTGAAATTTGGAGTTAAAATGAGCAAGTTATGAATTTTCAAAGTTTAAACAATTTTCTGGAATTTTATTTAAACTAAAAAACAGTCTCTGGTCCACGGTGAGCCAGGCTCACAGTGGACCGCGGACACTGTGCGCGTGGACCGGCCGATCCAGAGCCGTTGGATCTGGATCTGGCGGTCAGATGCGAGGCGGGAGGTTTAAATGAGATTGAACGGCCAGGATTAAAACGTAGCGAACGGGTACGCGTGGACGCACCAGATTGAGTCAACATTTTTAAATAACGATCGACGGCCAGGGTTAACCGATACTGGTTTGACCAGATCTGAGGGCTCAGATTAGATCCTCACAGGATCTAATCTGGACCGTTCGCTCGGGATCATGCGGCTCGGATGAACTCCGACACGACACGTGGTGACGAGGGTATTTTACCCTTCGTCTCCGGCGACGGTGGCCTCGGGCGCGACGGCGACGACGGCGGCGAGGGCCTAGGGGCCTAGCTATGGCCAAAAATGGAATGCGGAGAGGATGGGGGTCATGACTGTACCTTCGACGCCGACGAAGGGGGTCCGGAGGTGACCGACGGCGAGGGTAGACGATGAGGGGTCCTCGGGAGCTTGACGGCGACGATGATCCGGCGGCGCCTACGGCCAACGGAGTGGGTGCCGAGGACGGGGGGTCGTCGACGGTCACTCTGGTGGCGGTGGCTAGGGTGGAGGAGGCCGGGGTCGACGGCGATGGCTCACCGGAGTTGAAACAGAGGGGAAAACCGAAAGTGGAGGGGGAGCGCTCTGGATTGCTATGGTTCGGGCTTCGGCGGTGTGGACTGAGCGCGGTGAAGGCGAGGGTATATATAGGGGCTCGCCGGCGTCCGGATGGCAAGGAATGCCGGGGAACCCGAAGGTTGGTTTCCATCTCCGGCGAGGTTTCCAAAAGCTTCGGATGCACTGCCATAAGCGTGAAAACGTGTCGGCCATAGATGGAAGGGGAGCGGTGGCGACCAGGGAAGGTGATCCGGGCGATTTCGGTGGCCGGCGGCGAGGAAACAGCAGGCGATCACCGGGACAAAGGAAGGGGGCGATCCCCTTCCATCGGAGACGACGGATCTGACAGGTGGCCCCCACCTTTCAGTGGGTGAACCAAATAGGAAGGGGGTCGACAGATGGGCCATGTTGGTCAGAGGGCGGAGGCGAGCGCCTGTGGCTGCCATGTGGGGCCGAGGCGAGCGCGGGCGGGAGAGAGAGGGGGAACGCGCCGACAGGCGGGTCCCACATGTCAGTGGCTGGCGGTTTGGACTGGGCTGGGCTCGGTTACTTTGGTGGTTGAGGCCCGTTAAGCATTTTAATCCTTTTCTGATTTAAAATAAATCCAGTTATTCATATATTTGATTAAGGGTTGAATCACTGTTGATAAAAATTTGTAAAAATTCCTAAAATTATATTTCGGTCTCTAGTTCATCTCATAAAATTTTCAAGTCCATCTGTTGAATATTTCTCCCTGTTTGGCTTTATTAGGGCTCTTTTAGGATTTTCTTTAATTACAAATTTCAGAAATGTATTTAATAATATTTTTCTTTTATTTTAATTCCTTTTTATTTCTGGGGTGTTACAATCCTATCCCCCTTACAGAGAATCTCGTCCTCGAGATTCAGATCAATCCTCGAATAACTCAGGGATTGGGTAACCCTAACCCTAGGGATTGGGGCCCTATTTATAGGCAGCCCAATAGCCTAGGAAAATACTAAAAGACCCTTAGGGTTTTTTACAGACGCTGAAATAAATAGAAAAGACCAAACTGCCCTTAGGATATTTTTACAGACTCGATTGACTGACTGTGGGCATAAGGACAAAATAGAAACCTCCAATTTACAGATGACTTATCCGGAAGCTAAGCTTTCGTAGCGACTACGGCTTCACTTCTGGACGGTCCGTTCCAAGATCAGCGGTCGTCAGTTTTGCGCTGAAACTAACAAAGCGTCCACCAGCTTTGCACCAGGTACCCGGATTGGGCCGGCCCGACTCCGCAGCTCTCTCAGCCCGGCAATTGCTCGCCGTCCGTGTACTTGAGTCAATCCTGGTCAACAGCCTAGTGGATCCTCTGCTGCTCCTAGCCCATGTACCCAGATTGGGCCAGCCCGACTTCACGGCCCCTCTGCTCGACAGTCGCTCGCTGCCCGTGTACCTGAGTCACACGCGGCCCAGACGCAGCATGGCTCCTCAATCTCCCCCTTGATGAGTACATTGTCAACGCTTCTCCTCATCAGCTCTTCAGTACCTGTGAACACATGTGGAAACACGAAAACAAAGCACAAGAAAACAGAGAGGAAGAAAATAAAGTAAAAGTTTAACCCTAATTACCAAAAGCCGAACAAAAGCAAGAAACGATCATTATGGTTAACCAAAGGTAAAAGCTCAAGACGAGTGCAATCTCAGAATCATCAACCAGGATATCAAAAGAGTAGGGACAAACGGGACAAAAAACTCCCCCTGAAACAAATCCCAGAGAAAGCCAAAACTCCCCCTTAAACTCTTCTCCCAAAATTTCTCCCCCTTGTTGACAAGTGGACTCATCAAGCGAGACTAAATGCACTCGAAAGAGACACAGACTCCCCCTGAAATGCAACTCCCCCTCAAAATATGCAAAGAATGCAACTGGGGTGTAGGTGGAGTTTAGAAAGCATGCTTCTCAGATATGATTGACTGCAATTACGACATCTAACAAGTATAGCAAAAGACATACTGTCTAATACACATGGCATGATCAGTGCAACAGATAATATCTAAAGAAAGTCATTAGCACGCATTTTAAATTTTTGCAAACAAAAGCATCACCACATTTTCCAGTTGACAAGCAAGGTAAAAGCATGAGATGCAGACGCTAACTGATATCTACCGAGATAAGCATTATCCAAAACAAAGTGCTTCAGCAAACTTGTTGTCTTTTTAATTTTCAGGCTTTTTTATTTTCCTTTTTCATTTTTGCCAAGGGTTATTTGCATGTCAAACCTTATGCTAACCGACCAAGTCAAGCCTAGGCCAGAACTGGACCATCGGAAGCTTAAGACATTGGTCTTGGCATACACTACACTGTCCTAGTTCATACCGAAGTGCTATGGTAAGCAGTCCAGAACAATGCAATGCGACAAAGCAAACCCACTTGGATCTTTTCAACTTAAGCATAAAAGGCATGGAATTTTCATTCATTTTTGATTTTTATCATTTTTATAGCACATTTTCCATATTAAAGCATAAAGGTGTCCAAGTTGCATATCTGCATCTATGTGAGGAACTAGCAACAAGGCATGTAACAGATAGCAAAAGCACTCAGCCTACACATGCTAGTTACCAGAAGCAATGGTGATCATTTTTCAAGTTTAAAACCTAAAAGCCATGCATATGACAGATATCAGACATATCAAGTGAACTGAACCAAAGCATGATCATTGACAAGTAATAAAAAGCATGTACCAGCTAGAATAAGTAAAGCAGTTCAATCATATAACAGAAGCAGGCTCAAAGTGTGATATGTGAATATGTATGATATGAACACACACAAAAAGACTCAAGAAAAGAGTAAAGAAGAAAGAGAAAACTGACGCAAAATATCCTAGAAAGGATACACAACACCCAAATCCCCTCGTAAACGCTCAAAGGTAGACTAATCTAGGGGTTTGGTGAAAATGTCAGCCAACTGATGATGAGTATCAACATGAACAAGGTCAATGACACCTTTCTCGTATTGATCCCTCAGAAAGTGAAAGCGCACATCAATGTGTTTGGTTTTCTAATGGAGACAAGGGTTTTTCCCTACGCTAATAGCACTGGTGCTGTCGCAAAATAAAGGAACTCTGGTAGGAAAGAACAACCCAAAATCTCGCAAAGTGGAAATCATCCAAACTAACTGTGAGCAGCAGCTAGCAGCAGCTACATACTCAGCCTCAGTGGTCGAAAGTGCAACTCCAGATTGCTTTCGAGAAGACCAAGAAACAAGAGACGAACCAAGAAACTGGCAAGTACCGGAAGTCGACTTGCGATCCAACCGGCACCCACCAAAGTCAGCGTCCGAAAAGCCAGATAAATCAAGAGATGATGATGCTGAATAATAAAGACCAAGATCGGGCGCATAAGTGAGATACCTGAAAATGCGCTTGACAGCCTGCCGATGAGACGCGCGTGGTGAAGACTGAAAGCGCGCGCACAGCCCCACGGCGAACTGTATGCCCGGTCTTGTTGCCGTCAAGTATAGCAATGAACCAATCATCCCTCAAAACTCTCTCTCATTGACCTTGATGTCGCTCTCGTCCTTGTCCAGGCCCCCAGATGTGCCCATTGAGGTCATCTGAGGCTTCAGCTCTCCACCAAAGTCGAATTTCTTCAACATGTCCCGAGTGTACTTACCCTGGATGATGAAGGTGTCGTCCTTTGTCTGCTTGATCTGGAGCCCTAAGAAGTACTTGAGCTCACCCATGAGGCTCTTCTCAAACTCACTGTGCATCTGCTCAGAAAACTTGGACACAAGATCATTAGTAGTACCGCCAAAGATAATATCGTCCACGTAAATCTGAGCGACTAAGAAATTTGAAGCAACTCTGAGCAAGAAGAGAGTTTTATCCACAGAACCCATCACAAAGCCCTTCCCCAACAAAAATTGCTTCAACTGGTCATACCAAGCCCTGGGCTTGCTTTAGACCGTATAAAGCTTTCTGCAGCTTAAACACATGTCGAGGAAACTTAGGGTTTTCAAAACCGGGGGACTGCCTAACATAGACCTCCTCCTCTATGTACCCGTTCAGAAAAGCACTCTTAACATCCATTTGAAAAAGCGTAAAACCCTTCGAAGCGGCAAAAGCAAAGAGAATGCGAATGGACTCAAGACGGGCAACAGGGGCGAAAGTCTCCTCAAAGTCAATACCCTCTTTCTGGCAAAAACCCTGGGAAACTAGTCGAGCTTTGTTGCGCACCACAACCCCATCTTCAACTTGCTTGTTCTTGAACACCCACTTGGTGCCTATGGGGTTGCATCCTGGTGGCAGCTCAACTAGTGTCCAAACCCGATTGCAGACAAAATTCTCAAGCTCTTCTTGCATGGCATTAATCCAATTAGAGTTAGAAAGAGCATGAGAAACGTCTCTGGGCTCAAAAGATGCAACAAAAGCAGATTCAGCAAACACAGCAAGAGAGTCAACAGACGAATGCAAAGTCCTTTCAGTCAAATCACCAATGATGAGCTCTGAGGGGTGATCGCGCTGAACTGCTTGGGATCTCTGGTGATCTTACGTCACCTCACCGGAGTCAGCAGCTGGCACCTATGAACTCCACTGAGGGGGCTCAATCGAAGTGGAAGAAGTGATCAGAGGTCCACCCTCATCCTCAGTCGTAGTCTCAGAAGGTGTGGGTTCTGCAGGCTGTGCAGAAGGCCCACCCTCATCAGCAGCTGGAGTGTCATCATCTTCCTCGAAGATGGACTCTCTGAGCTCACCATCACCAGAAAGCTCAAAAGAAGGGGTCAAGAAGGCAAGGACTCATCAAATGAAACCTCGCAAGTCCCTACATGCTGCTGGGAGTCGAGGTTCCAAACACGGAAGCCTCGAGAATGTAAAGCATAGCCAAGAAAATCTCTGTCCCAGCAACGAGACTCAAACTTGTATAAATGCCCTCCCTTCTTGAGCACGAAGCACTTGCAGCCAAATGATCGCAAGTGGTTCACCTTGGGCTGTCTGCCAAACAACAACTCATATGAAGTCTTACCTATGTAAGCTCTAAGAAAAATGCGGTTGGCCAGATAGCAAACCGTGTTCATGGCTTCAGCCCAAAAACGCCTAGGAGTCCTGTGCTCATCGAGCATCGTCCTTGCCATCTTGACTAGCGTGTGGTTCTTTCGTTCCACAACGCCGTTCTGTGGGGGAGTGTAAGGAGCAGAAAACTGATGGTCAAGACCCTGATTACTGTAGAAGCTGACGAACTGAGAGTTCTTGAACTCAGAGCCGTTGTCAGAGCGAATTGCTCGCATCTGACCATTGTTCTCATTCTTCAGCTTCAGAATCAGGTCATGAACAAAATGAAAAGTTTCATCCTTAGACTCTAAAAAGAAAACCCACGAGAATCGAGAAATGTCGTCAACAATCACAAGCGTGTACCACTTCCCACCGACTGAGCGTACCCGAGCTGGACCGACAGTGTCCATGTGTAACAGCTCGCCCGGATATGAAGTCATCACCTGAGTCACAGGTGAGTGAGAAGCGGCAACCATTTTCCCATGACGATAGGGATGACAAACTAAATCCTTCTCCATCTTAAGCTTGGGCAATCCTCGGATGAGGTCCATAGAGCTCAACCTGACTAGCAGATCAAAACTCAAATGACCTAACCTCATATGCCACTTCCAGAGCTCAGAAGAGGATCCAGCAATCAAACAGCGAGAAGGGCCAAAACAACTAGAGAAGTCAATCCAAAAAACCTTACCAAAAGGTAAGATCTGGCAAATCGAAGACCCTCTAGAATCAATCATAGAAGAACTGCCCTTCTTAAAGCGAACCTCCAACCCATCCTCAAGAAGTTGCGAAACAGAAATCAAATTGAAGTTCAAATTTCCAACCAAAGAAACATTCTTTAAAGAGAAATGGTCAGATATGCGAATCGAGCCAATACCGTTTACCTTTCCTTGACCACTGTTCCCGAAGGTGATGTATTCTTTGGAGCTTGGGGGAGTGAGACTAGAGAACCATCTGCGATGTCCCGTCATGTGGCGAGAGCATCCTGAGTCCATGATCCAAACGTCCTCCAGTCCCCGATCCTGCACAATCAGTGGTTGTAAGGGGGAGCAAATGGTCCAGCACCAAGTTTAGCAAAAGAACTAAACCAGTGTCGAGCCATCTTCTCCAAAGACGGAAAGCAAAAACCATCAGAAGAGTTTGTACTAAAACGCGGCTCAAAGCGTGGTCCATGGTTCTGCCTAAAACCTCGGCCACGAGGTCCAGGACCGTGACCAAAACGGCCTGGAGCTCTGCCGGAGCGAACACCACCATCTGGAGCACGGGCATGAAAGCTGTCTCCTCTACCACCACCTACACGATGCGGCCTGGCCTCCAGCCTCTCCCCGCATCGAGGAACTCTCAATCTACCACCCTACTGGTAGAACTGCTCCTGACCACCATGAGCACGCTCTGCTCTCTCAACCCGCTTCCTCCTGAAGCAAAACTCTGCAAGATGCCCGTATCTCTGACAATACTCACAATGGTAGGTGGGCTTATTGGGATGTGGTTGAGGCTTGGGGTTCTTGGGCTTAGTGGTGTTTGGTGTAGTCTTCTTGGGTTGAGAGGGTCCAGGAAGAGAGTCAAGAGAAGTGTGGAGGTGTTTGGGCTTTGGAACCCATATGGGCTTCTTGGGTGGAGCTTTGGACCATTCTTGGATCACTCCATCCTTGGGATGACTAGCCTGGAAAGACTCAGTGGAGTGAGTCTTGGGGTATCTCTGCTCAGGAGTCATTTTACTCCACTCCACTGCCCGGCTAATGGCACTCTCAAAGTCAGCTTTGGTGTAGGTGTAACCTACCCCAAACCCATCCTGCCTCTTAAACTGTTGGATCATCATGCCGAGCTGTGGCTCTCTGGCACTGATCCAACTCAGGATAGAACGGAGGTAAAAGTTCTCATTTTGAGCATCAGCTAGCTCCTCTCTCAAGGAAGCTAGAACATCCACCTGAGACAAGCAGGTCTCACACTCTCTATCTACTTGGACAGACTTCTCGGCTTTCAACTTAATCAACTCCAGTCTAAGAGACAAATAGTTCTCACAGACAGTGGGTGGAACTGACAGTGTCTCAAGCTCTAGCCTAGTCTGCGCCAGCTCAACTCTCACTCTCTCCAAATCACCCAAATGCCCATCGCCCTTGGCTTTCAGCTCAGCTAAACTAGCTAGATGAGATGGGCAATCAGCACAGGGCACGACGATAGTGGCTTGAGCATCTTTTAGCTCTAGTTGAGCGCTTTCAAGCTCAGTGGTCAAAGTGTCCCTCTCATCAACTCTTTCTGTGTACTGTAGGATCGATGTACCGACTAGAGGGGGGGTGAATAGGCGATTTTTAAAACTAAATCAATTTTAGCTAAACAATAATCAAGGACCTAAGACAGTGGTAGCAAACCACTAGAACAAGTAGATTACTCTAGAAAAGTAAGCTAGCACAAATTAACTTGCTCAAAGATAAAAGGGACAAGAGACAACCGAATTTTATCCCGAGGTTCGGAAATTTGCCAATTTCCTACGTCCTCGTTGAGGCGAGTTTCACTTGACCGCTCTCTTCACCAAGCCTCGGATTTCTCAAAGAGAAATTAGCTTGGAGATGAGCCGGCACCGGAAGTGCAACTCTCGGGCCTCGATCACTAGTGGTAGCTCTTCTCCACTCCGGATAGGCGAGCTCCAACCTTCACAACCTCTTGGGTCTCCTCCACAACCTTCTAGGAGAGATCACCGGTTTCTTCTCCAAGCCGTCTAGGAGATGGCAATCTCCAAGAGTAACAAGCTGCAATCAAAGCTAGGAGAAGAGGATCAAGTGCCAAAATGCCAATGCAATGCAATTTACTCAATCACTTGATCACCCCTTTTTTCTTCCCAACCTCACTAGTGCTCAAATTAGTGCTCAAAGGTGGGAGAGACTCTTGTGCTCAAGAATGCTCAAATGAATGCCAAAAGTCTAGCAAAGGAGCTGTAGCAAGGGTTTATATAGCCACACACTCAAAAACTAGCCGTTACACAAGTTAGGTGGCTCTCTGCGCACTGTCGGTCTGACCGGCCATCTTGGGCCGGTCTGACCGTCCTCAACTGCAACGGCTAGAAAACTAGCCATTTACTGATGTGACAGGACGCCTCGGTCTGACCGGCCATGCTGGCCCGGTCGGACCGGCCCTACCCGGTCTGACCGGCCATCGGCTCGGTCGGACCGATAGTGCTCCCGTCGGCTCTGTAAACCAGCAGTTTTCTGCCCTGCGCAACCCGGTCGGACCGGCCCCCTGGCCGGTCGGACCGCCCAACTCCAGCCGGTCTGACCGGACCCACATGGTCGGTCAGACCGCCAGGGTCAGACAACTCCAACAAAACGCTGTAATATGTTTTTCAAGGAATTTGCCAAAGAGTAACTTTTGCAACAATCACACATGATCAAAAGATACTATATGCAATGCAAATTGGCACTTGAAAATCAACTCATAACCAAGATACAACCCCTCTTTATAGTACGGCAAAAAAACAGAATTTAAACCTATCCTAATTGATCGCTCCAAACACCTCGATCAATTTCTAGATTCCTTCAAACCTTTTGCTGTAGCCTTTAAACGTCCAGATCTTCGGGTTTTCCATCTTGTGCTCCATTTGCGCGGGACCTACTCATTTCCTTCACACTTAAGAAAAATATTAGTCCACAAAACGCATGTTTATCATTAATTACCAAAACTCACATAGGGCCTCGATCTTCATGTACCTGGACTTCAGAGTCGATAGGTCACACAGAAGCACCCTGTGTGGAGCGAATCCTGTAGTTGTCGAAGCCACCTTCGAACCCCTTGTGCCGAAGCCTGAGTAGCAGTCGTCGAAGCTTGTCAAAGGGTGTAGTGGATGTGTCGAAAGTTTATGGAGTCTAGGCTAGTTCAGAGAAGAGTGTGGCAGAATGCGAAGCATGCTTCGATGCGAAGTGTGAGGCTACCGAAGCCTGCAACTCAACCTTCGAAACCAGATTGATCGAAGAATGACTACTGGAGAGTAACCTCCGAATCACGGGCCAACTTCGAATTGGAGTTTGGTTGTTAAGCGAAGGTATAGACAGCGAGGCTAGACACAATTTCGAAGCCACACAAATTGAAACCTCCAAAGTAAAAGACACTACAAAGACTGACAACGTTTTGAAGTATATGCAGCCTTTGGAAGGCAGTGAACGAAGTTGTAGACTTCGAGTGAGCAACCTCCGAAAAGTTCTTCGCACAAGCTTCACAAAGCCTAGACAGAGGATCGAAGCATGCAATGGAAGAAGCCTGGTTTCGCACGTCACAAATCAGTCACAAATAGAAACACGCCACACGACTGACACCTCTGCCAGAGCATCGATCAGAATGCCATGCTAAGAAAAACAATAGAATATACTCTTCCAAGCGGCTGACAAGGGCCTATATTGGCCAGCCCATAGACTGTAGGCTACAGTGCCATAGGCAACACAGATTCAACAAGAAATACTCGGAATAAGGACGCGGCTGAAGAACAGAAACAAATAAAATACTCCCAGTGCACAGAACTCAGTCTAAAAAACCCCGCATGCAGAAGCAACCAGGAAGCACGCAAAACGAAATGAATATAGAAACGACTTCACACCTTGACGTCCTGTGAATCGGAGAGCAAAAATCACGAAAAACGGAAGAACTCGTGAAGAACAGGAATACTTGCGGCGGCGACGCTCTCACGGGAGAAAACTGGAAGAAGCCAAAAAGTGACCCAAACTTTAGTGCTGGATTAAAGTAAATTGCAGAATGGGTAACCCTAACCCTAGGGATTGGGGCCCTATTTATAGGTAGCCCAATAGCCTAGGAAAATACTAAAAGACCCTTAGGGTTTTTTACAGACGCTGAAATAAATGGAAAAGACCAAACTGTCCTTAGGATATTTTTACAGACTCGATTGACTGACTGTGGGCCTAAGGACAAAATAGAAACCTCCTATTTACAGATGACTTATCCGGAAGCTAAGCTTTCGTAGCGACTACGGCTTCACTTCTGGACGGTCCGTTCCAAGATCAGCGGTCGTCAGTTTTGCGCCGAAACTGACAAAGCGTCCACCAGCTTTGCACTAGGTACCTGGATTGGGCCGGCCCGACTCCACAGCTCTCTTAGCCCGGCAATTGCTCGCCGCCCGTGTACCTGAGTCAATCCTGGTCAATAGCCCAGTGGATCCTCTGCTGCTCCTAGCCCATGTACCCGGATTGGGCCAGCCCGACTTCGCGGCCCCTCTGCCCGATAGTCGCTCGCTACCCGTGTACCTGAGTCACACGCGGCCTAGACGCAGCAGATCTTCTCTCTCTTTTCAGTCCTCTTTGACTACCATTGACAATGACTCATCACATCTAGAGCCATGAGGCCCAGGCTATTCAGCATGGCTCCTCAATGATCGGTAATGCAGCATGGTTCTCCAGCGTCACCACAACCAAGCAAAAGGAGCAAATCACCTTTGGCAACAACCGAAGAAGTAGAGTGAAAGGTAAAGGTGTGGTAAGAATCAACTCGAATTTAACTCTCAAAGATGTTGCTTCGGTTGAAAATTTGGGATACAATTTTCTTTCTGTGTCCTAGTTGCTTGATGAGGGCTACGAAGTGCGTTTCCATCATGATACTTCGCAAGTACTCAATTCTGATAGCATTTTAGTCTGTAAGATCTTTAGAGTTGGGAGAGTTTTTGGAGCTGATTTTTCTGAGTCATCTAGGTCTTCTCACTGCCTTGTTGCACATCCATCTTCTGATCTTTGGAAGTGGCATAGGAGACTAGGGCATATGAGCTTTGAGTTGCTCGCTCGGTTGAGCGCCCTAGGTCTAATCCGAGGATTGCCCAAGCTAAAATTTGAGAAGAATTTAGTTTGTACTCCTTGTCGACATGGGAAAATGATTGCCGCTTCGCACTCGCCAGTCACTATGGTGATGACTGAACAACCCGGAGAACTTCTCCATATGGACACTGTAGGTCCTTCTCAGGTTAGTTCTTTAGGTGGCAAGTGGTATGTATTTGTTATTATCAATGACTTCTCTCGTTACTCTTGGGTCTTCTTTCTAGCCAGCAAGGATGAAGTGTTTTCACACTTTTGGAGCATGGCTTTGAGACTTTTTATTGAACTCCCTGGTGCATTGAAGTTCATTCCAAGTGATAATGGCACCGAGTTCAAGAACAGTGTCTTTGTTGACTTTTGTATGGAGCATGGCATAGAACATCAATTCTCTGCTCTGTGGATTCCTCAACAAAACGGTGTTGTTGAGCGAAAGAACCGCACTTTAGTTGAGATGGCTAGGACGATGCTCGATGAGCACGGAACTCCAAGAAAGTTTAGGGTTGAGGCCATGAACACTGCTTGTTACATCTCAAACCAAATTTTTCTGTGCTCAATTTTGAATTTGACTTCTTATGAGCTGTGTTTTGGGAGACAGCCCAAAGTTACTCATCTTCGGGTATTTGTTTGTTGATGTTTTATCCTAAAACGTGGAAATTTGGATAAATTTGAGTGGCGTTCTTCTGACGAGATCTTCTTGGGTTACACTACTCATGGTCATTCTTATCGTGTTTTCAATTTGGAAACTAACACTATCATCGAGTCATGTAATGTAACTTTTGATGAATCAACCCCTTGTATTAGCCCTTCTTTTTAATAGGCAAATGACCACGATATGGAACATACCATCTTCGAAGATGAAGATCCCGGAGATTTTGAGGACAATCCCCTACCACCCTCGACATCGACCGTCGAAGCCGACCCCACTTCGATCACTTCAGCAAGAGGCCCCGAAGCTACAACCTCGACATCGGTCATCTTCGACCATTCACCGGCACAAGTTGATGGGGAGACTGCATCCCGCCGTGAGGCTCCTCATCACATTCAAAGGATGCTTCCTCTTGAGCAAATTATTGGTGAGGTTGATCAAAGGGTAACACGTTCACATGCTCATTTCATTGATTCTGCTTTTATTGCTTCTTTTGAGCCCTTAGATGTGAGTCACGCACTTTTTGATTCTAGTTGGATCAATGCCATGCATGAAGAACTTGAAAATTTTGAGATAAACCAAGTCTGGACACTTGTAGATCCTCCACCTAATGTTCATTTTATTAGAACTAAATGGATTTTCAAAAACAAACAAGGGGAGGATGGGTCTATAGTTAGAAACAAAGCTAGACTTGTGTCTCAGGGTTATTCTCAGTTAGAAGGGATTGATTTTACAGAAACTTTTGCACTTGTTGCTTGTCTTGAGGCTATTAGAATTTTACTTGCATTCACGACATCCCGTGGCTTCAAACTTTATCAAATGGATGTCAAAAGTGCTTTTCTAATTGTCTTCATAGGCGAAGATGTTTTTGTAAAACAACCCCCTGGATTTGAAAACCCCAAATATTCACATAAAGTCCTTAAACTTCATAAGGCTCTTTATGGACTCAAGCAGGTCCCTCGGGCATGGTATGATAGACTTAAGTCTTTTCTGCTTGAGCGAGGGTATTTGATGGGATCAGTAGATAAAACCCTTTTCACTCTCAAGCATGGCAAAGAATTCCTCCTAGTTCAGATATATGTTGATGATATAATCTTTGGTGGCTCTTATCATGCTTTGGTTGTCAAGTTTACAGATGCCATGAGCAGGGAGTTCGAGATGTCCATGATGGTCGAACTCACGTTTTTCCTTGGTTTGCAAATCAAGCAAAGCAAACAAGGTACCTTCGTCCACCAGACAAAGTACACCAAGGACCTTCTCAATAAATTCGACATGATTGATGCGAAGCCTCTTGCCACTCCAATGGCTACATCTGTAGCATTGGACCCTAATGAAGATGGAGAAGTTGTAGATCAGAAGGAATTTCGAAGCATGATTGGCTCCCTCCTCTACTTGACTGCTACGAGGCCAGATATACACTTTGTTGTGTGTCTGTGCACTCATTGTCAGGCTTCGCCACGAGCTTCGCACCGCCAAGCGGTAAAGCGCATTTTCAGGTATCTCAAGCATACCCTCAAATTTGGCATTTGGTATTCTGCATCTTCCTCTTTGTGTCTTCGTGGTTATTCAGATGTGGATTTTGCTAGGTGTATAATTGATAGGAAAAGTACCGCCAGTACTTGTCATTTTCTATATACTTCTCTGGTTTGCTGGTCTTCTCACAAACAATCTAGCGTTGCACAATCCACGGTTGAGGCTGAATATGTTGATGCAGCTAGCTGTTGCTCGCAGATTTTGTGGATGGTCTCCACTTTGCAGGATTTTGGGTTAGATTATAAGAGTGTTTCACTGCTTTTTGATAACACTAGTGCGATTTGCATTGCAAACAACCCGGTTCAGCATTCCAAAACCAAACACATTGATGTAAGATATCATTTTCTCATAGATCACAATGAGAAGGGTGATATTGAGCTTCAATATGTTGATACCCAGAACTAGCTTGCCGACATTTTTACCAAACCACTTTATGCATCCCGATTTTCTTATTTGCGGGGGGAACTTGGTATTTGTCATCCTTACAACATTTTGTGAGGGGGAGCATGTTTTTTGTGTTGCGTTGGTTTCCTTATGATGAAATTATTGATGCATTTTGTTGCTTTTATATGCCTTCACATGATTGTCATTATCATGATGTCTCAGCTCTGTTTAATATATCTAACTTCAAAATGAGCATAATTTTAATTTACAAAATTCAAAACTTAATCACTACTTAGTCTGGTGTTTAGCATGTGTTGTACAGAATTATTTTAGCTATCTTTTATCTGCCTGGTAGCTAGAATCCTTTACTATGAATGCAAAATTGCAACTTGAAAATAATACTACTATTCATGGACTCATACAACAAATGTTACACAATAAAAATCAATATCCATGATTTATGTGCTAAAAATGAAAAGATCCAGGCGGGTTTGCTTGTTGCACTTCTTTATTCTAGATTGCTTACCATTGCACTTTGGTATGAACTAGGATAACTTAGTGTCTGCCAAAATCACTATCTTAAGCTTCTGATGGTTTTTCATAACCTAGGCTTGGCTTGATTGGAAAGTATAAGGTAAATAAGCAAATAACCCCTAGCAAAATAAAAAGAATTACAAAGTCTGAATTATTTGCTTATCAAGCTTGCTAAATGCTCCATAAAATTGGACTTGCTTTTCAGGGTGTAGTGGATCTGGACTGACAAAGCCTGTGTGGAGCGAATCCTGTAGTTGTCGAAGCCACCTTCGAACCCCTTGTGCCGAAGCCTGAGTAGCAGTCGTCGAAGCTTGTCAAAGGGTGTAGTGGATGTGTCGAAAGTTTATGGAGTCTAGGCTAGTTCAGAGAAGAGTGTGGCAGAATGTGAAGCATGCTTCGATGCGAAGTGTGAGGCTACCAAAGCCTGCAACTCAACCTTCGAAACCAGATTGATCGAAGAATGACTACTGGAGAGTAACCTCCGAATCACGGGCCAACTTCGAATTGGAGTTTGGTTCGAAGCTGTTAAGCGAAGGTATAGACAGCGAGGCTAGACACAATTTCGAAGCCACACAAATTGAAACCTCCAAAGTAAAATACACTACAGAGACTGACAACGTTTCGAAGTATATGCAGCCTTTGGAAGGCAGTGAACGAAGTTGTAGACTTCGAGTGAGCAACCTCCGAAAAGTTCTTCGCACAAGCTTCGCAAAGCCTAGACAGAGGATCGAAGCATGCAATGGAAGAAGCCTGGTTTCGCACGTCACAAATCAGTCACAAATAGAAACACGCCACACGACTGACACCTCTGCCAGAGCATCGATCAGAATGCCATGCTAAGAAAAACAATAGAATATACTCTTCCAGGCAGCTGACAAGGGCCTATATTGGCCAGCCCATAGACTGTAGGCTACAGTGCCATAGGCAACACAGATTCAACAAGAAATACTCGGAATAAGGACGCGGCTGAAGAACAGAAACAAATAAAATACTCCCAGTGCACAGAACTCAGTCTAAAAAACCCCGCATGCAGAAGCAACCAGGAAGCACGCAAAACGAAATGAATATAGAAACGACTTCACACCTTGACGTCATGTGAATCGGAGAGCAAAAATCACGAAAAATGGAAGAACTCGTGAAGAACAGGAATACTTGCGGCGGCGACGCTCTCACGGGAGAAAACTGGAAGAAGCCAAAAAGTGACCCAAACTTTAGTGCTGGATTAAAGTAAATTACAGAATGGGTAACCCTAACCCTAGGGATTGGGGCCCTATTTATAGGTAGCTTTTGTAGTTTCTGTTTTCACTTATCTAGATTACTAGTCTAAGTGGTGATGTTTTTATTTTCAACAAATTTGAAAAAATCATGCATCAAACATAGAACATGCAATATATTAACTTGAGCTGAGCATTTGAGCCTGACATTATGATTTGGAATATTCTTGCACTTTATGTTCTCACACTTTTCATCATCTCAAACCCTTTCATCTTTTCTTGCTCCTTGATTCTTGCATTATCAAAGGGGGAGAAAAATGCCTGGTTTGCTTACCTAAGGGGGAGAACAAGTGATTAAACTCAAAGAGGGAGAAAATTATTGCTGCCAAAGGGGAATTATTGCCAAATGGCTTTTCATGAGTCAAGTCGATAGAAATTCATTTATCAAGTGACATGTTTTGGCTATTTTCTGAGTTTTTATGGTCACTTGTGTGCTGAAAACTTTCAAAATTTCTTGAACTTGAATTTGGTTGTCAATGCACTCATCAAGGGGGAGATTGAGAAACCAAGTTGAAATGTGCCTTGGTTTCAAGTATGTGATGAGTGATTGACAAGTTCTCTTCTGTTCAAAGGGGTTCCTCCGAAGGGGTTCGGAGGTGTTTACCGAAGGGTTTGGTGGTTTCTGGCTACAACTGTGCAGCGCGGTGTGTCTGTCGGAGGGATCCGGTAGAGCATGATGATATATTAGTACCGAAGGGCTCAGTACTTTGGGCGGTACATCGAAGTGTGTATCGGACGCTGTTTACCAGAGAGGTCTCTAGGGTACTGGAAAATCTTGTCAGCTTGTCTGAGGTGTGCAGGTGACTTCGGAGGCGAGGGACGGTTCGCAGCGAGTGAACCTGGGTCAAGCAGGAGGCTTGATGCCAAATGAGTGGGGAGCTCGATAACGAAGGCTGCGTGGGGTCGAGGTCGGTCCTCAGGTCAAAGTGCGCCAGGCGAAGGAAGAAAGTGTGGAGGATGGCTCCGGTTCAAGGTACCCCGAGGAAAAGTCCTCGGAGGCGAGGCACTTTGAAGGGTGCTCTAGAAGGAGTGACTTCGGAGTATGATGGTCAAAATACTCAGCATTGAGGCAAGGCGTTCAAAGTGTGCTCCGGATGGAGACACTCGAAGGGACACCTGACGAAGGTCTTGAAAGTCAAGGTGCATCAAAGGCATGGTCCAGATAAGGGTGTTCGTAGAGTATGCTCGGGGCGGAGACACTGTGAAGGGATGCTTATGGGTATGATTCATGCGGAGGCCTTGGATGGAGGGACTTCGGAAGGTGGCGAAGGTACTCCGAAGGTGATGCTTCGGAGTGTGGATGACTTGAGGAACTTTGGGCATGCATGGCTTCGGTACACGAACTTATAGAGTTCGAGATGGGAGTAGATGCGAAGCCGTGGTGATCCACTCTAGAGGTGATGGTGCGAAGGCTCAAGAGCTTTGACGGCTTCGGCTCAAAACCGTCATTGTATCGAAGACTGACTTCGGTGAAGCCAAGGCCATCTGGTTCAAAGCTTGTCACCGAAGCTACTGCACACTTCGTGTGCGAAGGGGGCTTCAGAAGATTCCAACTATTCAAAGGTTGATCGTGTCTGCTCTGCAAAAGCTAATGATGTCTCCTCTACGAAGCTGACAAAAGAAGCCTCCTGTAAAAGTAGACTACCGTTTGTAGCCCCTTGTTTGGTAGAGACAAAATCAGTGTAAACCTTAGGGGTAAAGTAGTCTATTCGTATGGCTGAGTTGTGCCTATAAATAGTGAGGCTAGCTAGGTCTAAGTAACACTTTGAGCAACCATTTTTAGTAATCCAGAGCTAGTCGTCGGACCCATATACTCAGTCATGTGAGTCTTTTGTGTTCCCTGTTATTGGCCTATTGTTTGAACTTGTATTCCTGTTTTGCACAGCATGTGTTGAGCTCTTTGTGCTACTCTTTGATATGTTCTAGCCAGTGTTTTAGTCCTGTTCTTGCAATTTCTGTGAGCTTTACAGTGTGTGTTCGCTCTGTGTAAACTGAAGGAAAGTCCTCTCTGATTACTAGCGAAGCAATGTGGGAAGTTGGGCTCGAAGCTTGCTCTCTTCTCTTAATTGTTATCCTCAGTGATGTCTGTTCAATATTTGTTTTTTTGCCCTCCGATGTGCGAAGCCTAGTACTAGTTGCTAGTGTGAAGCATCTGTTTGGAGTCCTTAGAGGGAAACATACTTCTGCGAAGTGTATCAGTGCAAAGCCTTCTCAAATACACCTCATATGCAGAGCCTGCACTATCATCACAGAGTTATGATTTTGAATTTGTAGGTGTGAGCGAAGTCTCCTTGTCTTCGACTTTTGACCCTTTGCAAAGCCTGTGTTTGGATCTATAAAATACCTCCAAAGCAAAACTCCGAAAGGTGTGTTCGAAGCCCGTTCCGCAGGAGACAGGATTTAAAACAGAAAGCTAATTTTAGCCTGAAATTTTAAAAGCTCTCATTCACCCCCCCCCTCTAGTCACTCTTTTTGGTCCAACAATTGGTATCAGAGCAGGTTAAGATCACCAATTGACCTTAACCAGTTTTGTGATCTTTTGGCGACATGGATAGAGTTAGTAAAATACCTCTATTCGATGGGACTGACTTTGCATACTGGAAGGTGTGCATGGAGGCTTACTTGCTATGCCAAGGAAATGCAATTTGGGAGATTGTGGACTCACAATACTCCATTCCTGAAACCCGCACCACTTAGACAAAAAAAGATCAGTATAATTCTAACTCCAAAGCTAGAAATATATTGTTCATTGGCTTGAGTAGGAGTGAGTTTGATAGGGTTCAGCACCTAAGGACAACTAGGGAGATTTGGACTACACTTACTGTTTTTCATGAGGGCTCTACACAGATTAAGGCTAGGCGCCAAAGCACATACAATCAAAAATATCACCTATTTGTGCAAGCACCTGGTGAATCTATAGATGCCATGTTTTCTCGCTTTGATCCAACAGTGAGTAACTTGCGGTCCAATGGGATGCTTGCTTACAATGATCATGATAGGGCTATCAAGCTTATCTATGCTCTTGATCGTAGCATATGGGAAGTGAAGATATCCAGCATTGAGGAGTCCACAGGTTATGACACATTGACCTATGATGAGCTCTTCAGCAAGTTAAAGTCCACAGAGATAGCAAAGGCATCTCTTGCAGTGCACAGAAACTCTTTGCCTCAGCCTTTGGCACTAGTTTCTGGCTCTAGCTGTGGCACCACTGCAGAACCAAGCATATCTGACACTTGTGTTCTTGCAGGTGGTTTTGCATTGTCCTCCCTGGTCTCTGTCACTAAAGAGCAGGTGGATACTCTGGATGATGAAGAGCTAGCTCTTATTGCTAGAAGATTCACTCATTTTCACCATGAGAGACGGGATCAGAGGAGAAGTGGTTTCAGTGGCTGTTTTGAGTGTGGTGACACTTCTCACATCAAGGCCAATTTTAGCCTGAAATTTTAAAATCTCACATTCACCCCCCTCTGGTCGCCCTTTTCAGTCCAATAGTCGGCCTTGGAATGCTACCATCACCTATGTCGACTTCTTCTAAAGGATCGGCCAACGCAAAACCTTGTCCTAATTTCTCTACTTCGCTAAAATCTTCAATGGTTTTGGCAATACCGTCTTTAGAAGACCGATATTGCTCTACGCGAGACTTTAGCCAATTAAGATTACTTTTGCTAGACATGGCTACTAAATTAGAAATAGCCATGCTACACCAGCTGGCTTTACAGACACGGGTATGAAATGTCCCCAAGATATGCTAACGAAGTCGTAATCCGAAAGGACTTCTACGTCATCGTCGTCCCACTATATCAAGCATTGATGCAAAGTAGAAGAAATACAGCAATTTGCGTGAATCCAGTCACGCCCGAGCAGCACTCTGTAGTTACCTTGTATGTCAACGACGAATAATGTTGTTGGTAATGTCTTGTTACCTACTATCAA